>ML785327.1:730013-755547 GCA_009831015.1 Picea engelmannii | reverse complement strand
AAAAGGTCAATGAATGTGAATAACATTATGAATTTTATTGCAGGACTGCTGAGAGGGGATGTACAGAAAAAGAGACCACGATGGCGGTGGAAGGCACCTGGAAAGGTGGCGTTAACTTCCACCGAGAATTAATACCGTATTTGAACTCCACTAGCCAGGAGAACCAAAAGCGGCTCGCTAGCCCCGAATTAAATGTCTCGTAGGCTGGTAGGTAGATGGGCTAATGAGGGATGGGAGGTGAACCTCCCATCCATAGAGCCGTCGGGCCTGACCAGCGCGAGGGTAATCGCACCACACGCAACCTCGCAAGAGGATAAGGCATAGGGTAGAAGTGATTGGGGAGGGAGCAGACGCAAGGGGAGAACTCTGGCATTACACAAAGTGAGTGATAGCAGAGAGGAAGGATTGCAACCTTCGCTCCTGGTCACTGGAAAATGGAGACGTAGTCTCACATCATCGTGGTCTCAGCTCGGGGGTGGCTAGTGGTAAATCCACTGGGAGTTGCTAAGCCTACGGTTGGGTGGAAACGAGCACCCCTCTCAGCAGTTGCACTCACTTCTGGTGTTATTTCTGATAAGTGTTTTGCCTCTGGCTCCTTGAAATATAGGCATTCTGATAATTATGCTCATAAGCTGTGAAATTGTGAATGTTTTCATTACAAGAATGTCTATGTGATATTTTGATCAGTACTAGTAGTTGTATATGCTTATAACAGAAAAACTACGCATGGCTTATGGTGATAAATGAATTTAATTATGCATAAGTTGAACCAAGTCAGACTTCCATCTCGTTCTTGGGAAGTTGTTTCTCCTTATCTGTCTCTAGGGATGCCCCAGAATAGATCTCTTCATAGGGATTCCCTCCTTGGAAAGGTTTACCAAGAACCTGGAAAAAAGACTTGAATGTGCAAGTCTTAACAACCTTGTACGAGGAGGAATGACCCTTTTAAAATCTTGAAGTAGCAGTGTAGGGATATGTATCGATCGACGGACGAGATTCCGTCAGAAGACCCATGGTCATTCACGACCGTTAGATTAACGAGAGAAACAAGGGTGTTACATACCTTGCCCCTTTTCCCCTATCTTCATGAATAGCGAGGAAATCGGGATCGTAGACCCCCAAGGTCCATGAGAACATATGGACCGTTGATTTTTCCACATCCATGAAGTAGTGGGAGAGTGCGCGACGTGGGACAGACCTAAGCCATTAGATCTTAGCTAGAAAAACCCGACAGTCGTTGGATCTGTTAAGAGATGCATGAGGGTTAAGCCCTCGTGAACAGGAGGTTGAAAGTCCTGACGAGAGGCATGGCCATTGGGATATCGGCATTCGTGAAATCGAGAGTCACGATGACATGAAGTCAGGAATTTTTCATAGTGAAAATCCTGGAATCAATATGAGTCGTCCATCATAGGAGGACACGTGGGCAAGATCGGGAGCCCGTCGGCATTTTGGAGATCGAGGGGACAAGATGCCGGAATATTTTAGCAGCGGAAACTCTGAAATCGTGAGAAGCGATCAGGACCGTCCATCATAGGAGGACGTGTGGCGGAAATCAGAGCATTCAGGAAAAGTCCCGAAAGGAAAGTCATCCATCAAGAAATCGGGAATCTCGGGGACAAGAAGTCCATACACTTCGGAATTGCGAAGTCTGGAATCCCGACAAAGTGAAAAGCGTCCATTGTAGGGTCAGCTTTCATTATATCGGCATATCGGGATTTGGCGGATCGCGAATCCTGAGGACGAGTACATTTCGGCATTGGAAAGTCCGAAAACCCGACAGGAGATAAGGCTACGGTCTTGTGAGATAGTGGTCACGTGGGCCAGGAGTTTAGCCATGAGGGCTAACACGTAAGGGACCATCTCGGTGAATTGACTCATCGGAGATCGGGGATTCAAGAGAATAGGGAACTCTTGACATCGGGGATCACGAAAGCCTGAAACCCGAAAGTATATGCATTTCCCGTTGTGAAAAGAGTAGCGGTCGTATGCAAAGGCCATGACAAGGAAAGAAGGACCTGGGGATCGGGTTTTGACAGAGATTCCAATAGGGAATCCAATGAGCCTCTTCGGCCCCTGAACTGATTGAACGATCCTGTGAGCGAATGTGCTTGGGAGCGCGACTGCATGACCTTCCATATCGGAATTCGGAGATTTGAATGATGAAGAGTCTTGGAGTCGTTGCATTTCGAACTCCCGAGTACCGAAACCCCGAAAGGATTCATACCGTAGGATCAGGAGAGGCTTACAACCGTCGATATCCATTTGGGGGGGAAACCTTGGAGACCTTGGAAGTTTCGGGGATTTGAATGGGGAAAGGTAGAAGTCGTGTATCGCGATTCCCCGAATCGTGAAAAGTCGATAAGCTCTTGGCTGGCTTAAGCACGTGGACACCGTATAGGGTCACGTAGACAAGACCCCAAGAGGGAAACTTGCCCCTCGCTAGCCCCGTCAGGGTTGGGCGTTTCATTGTTTCAAGCTTTGGGGATTCTCATTGTTGAGAAATCAACGAAAAAGTTTGATTTGCGTAGTGGGTGTGTGACACTAGTGGGCATTGAAATATCAGTCCATAAGTGTGAGAGCTCATCAACCTAGTTTGGTGAAGTGGTTGTGAAAAATGGAGGATTAGGGTTTCCATTGCATACATATACAATAGCGCATAGGAGGATTAAAGGTTAGGGATACTATCTCCATGTTGATTATGGAGGAAGAAGTGATAGACTACTCCGATGAACCACTCGAGGGCCATTTGATATTGGGCTACCCAAAACTAAGCTCTCTTGATGCCAAGTTGAATCCACAGAAGCATTTTTTTAGCGTCTAATCCACTAGAATATGAGACCATCACTATCATTAAAGAGTTTTCATAAGCCTTGTCCAATTCTAGTCCATGAGATAGAGATTTGACAAAGGATAGGGTGTTGTTTTTGGGCGATGCATTCATCATGAATCATAACTGTCAATCCATAAACCTTGTGGAGAATTGTTCCAAGCCAAATCTGGAGGAAATTTGAGTGTTATTCCAATGGGGTGGTGAGTATGAAGCATTGATAAAAAATAGTTAATAATTCTTAAGGCACATTTTCTCCAGAAGAGAATTGTAGTGAAACTGCTCCATAGTTTTATGGCTCAACACCAATTTTGAGCAACAAACAGAGTTGGGTTTCATAACAAAGCAATTGGACTTTAATCGCATGAGTGGCTCTACAATTTATATCTCATATAATTTAGGGTTTCATGATTTGGAAGGTGAGAGGAATCAAAAGCAAAGAAAATGTGTCAAAATGAAATAGGAATTGGTCAATTTATTCATGGGTGAGAAGACAAGTCTAAATGAGATTATAGGGATGAGGACCTAGTGATAGTGGGTTGGTTTCCAAGTAGGAGAATGAATACCAAATCCTTGAAGGTATGATGCTATGATATGTTGAAAATATCTTGCATCAATGATTAAAATGGAGAGCCAAACTACTCTATATCGAGAAATGCCAAATCAATTTTGATGCTAAATATGCAAGATTGGATATATTGTTAGTATAGGTTAGGATTCCAAGGCTTCCATTGGTTATGTGGTTAGAAGGAAGTTTTTTTGAAATTGGGGATGCACTTGGTACATTTAATGAAGTGGAATCGTCTTATAAAAACATTGGTAACCTAGGTATTGCTTGTATCCTTATTGGATTTGACATAAGTAAAGGGTTGGCTGAAATAATGGATATAAGGAGTGGATCAAACTAGTATTACTTGAAAACATACTATGAAGGAATACCCTTCAAATGTGATTGATTTCATTACTATGGAAATTTAGCATCTGAGTGCTCTCTCACTTACAAAAAAAAGATATGGACATTGAAGTCAATTTCAAAACATGACAAGAATGTCCTGCAATGGAGGAATTTAAATTTGAAGATGAAATTGAATATAGGGAAAAGTGGGATTGCAAATTGTCCAAAGGAGGTGCCTTCAGAAATGATATCTCGGTCATTGGAAACCATCCATATTAAGGAATAGTTTATGGAAGCCTCGAATGCAAGAAAGGAAGACTCACCTATTCTAGGTAAGCCTTTAATTTCTCCTTCTTTTGATAAAAGGAAATTTGATGCAAATCTTAATTTTGAGACATGAAGTTTGAATGATGAAAATAAGAGTATTAAACCTCCAAAGGATTTCCTGCCCAGTCTCTCAAGAATAAATATCCCTAACCCTCCTCCACGTATCCCTATTCTTGGGGTAAAAGAGAGCCCGAAAAAAGGGAGATCAAGTTTAAATCCCTTGGCCAACATTCGCACATATTCAAAAAGTAAGGAGACCAATAGAAATTTCCCCTGAGTCAAATTATTAAAGTATAATATTAGACAAAGGGTTAAAGGAGTTATGGATTTCCTAGGAAGAGTGGAAGGGGGATTGGGTCACATTGAATTAGAGAAAAAAAGTCCCTCATAGGGGAAGGATGGCATCTATGTCCTTGGCACAAAAACAAGCTTCCTCATAAATAAAATGTGGAGAGAAGTTATCACTAATTGGGGCTCTTGGAACAAATTCTTCTAAAGAGGGTTTTAAATGATTATGATGACCTTAACTTTCTGAGGGTTGGACAACCCCTCAAAAAAATATCCCTAAAAACACTAATAAAGGAATTAAATCCCTATATAATTCTTCTACAAGAAATTATGACTGATGGGGAGAAAATTATTCAGGAGTTGTCAAAAAAATTTAGAAACTGGGAATTTAGCTATATTGATGTGACAGGGAAGTTAGGGGGGTGATTACAAGGTGGAAGAAGTGTTATTTTACCCTTTCTAATTCTTGGGATTTTTACTTCAAGTCTACGAACTAATTTTTTCTCTCTGGATCTTGGAAAACAAAATCATGTTCTAAATGTATATGGATTGTACATGGACAAACTAGATTATTGGGACATATTATTCAATAAGAATTAGTTACCCTTTGGTTTAGTGGTAGTGGGAGAAGATCTAAACTTTAATCTGGGAGTCTCAAAAATTTGGGGACCAGTAGCTTGAGAGAACTCTTTCTCAGGTTACTTTTTGGAAAAACTAGAAAAAGTAGGACTATTGGACATGGAACCAACAAAATTGAACCCTACTTTGACCAATAAGAGAACCAGAGAGGTTAATATAGAAAAGAAGCTTAATTTTTTCTTCATTTCTAAGTATTTCCTTGACTAAGAAACCAAAATCAAACAATATGTCTCCTCGGGAGGGGATTTAAACCATCATCCATTCGTGTTGGAAATAGCCCCTACCTAGGAGAAACCTACTAGCCCTTTCAAATTGAACCTAGAATGGATTAAGGAAGAGGATTTCAAAATAAAGTTAAAATAGGTATGTGTTCCATTCAATGGAAGCTTGAGATAATATGCTCCCATTCAGTTCCATCAAAACTTGAAAAATCCAAAAAGGTAGTTATAAGATGGGTAAAGGATAAAAAGAAGAAGGATGAAAAAACCATTAGGGAAGTGGAGGAAGCTTTGGCAATACGTTACAGTGGTGTAGGGTTTGGATATATAACAAAGGAACAGAAAATACAGGTAAAAAGGCTGGTGGATAAATAGATGAAATCACTTCTAGAAAAAGAAAAGAAATGGAGGCTTAAAAGCATAGCCTTATGGCTTCAGGTAGGAAAAGACAACACCAAGTTTTTTTTGTAGATGTGAAAACTGTAGGAAAAACTTAACTCCATCTAGAAAATAGGAAGGGAATGTGGTACATGGGAAACAAATTTTAAGGAGATAGTAGAAGAAGGGGTTTATTTCTTTTCATCTCTCTTTAAAGAAGACACTCAAGTCACCATTATAAATGTTATTAAACTGTCAAATTCTTTCCCATGTTTTTTCAATGTTGACGAAAACCAAGCATTGATGAAGGAATTTGGGAAAGAATAATTGTTTATGATTATTCAAAGTTTCCAAAAGGATAAAATCCCAGGGCCAGATATCATGCATGTGGAACTTGTTATTGGTGCTTTGAGTTTATAGGAGAAGATTTAAGAAGGGTGGTTGGGGCATCTAGAAGAACATGAAAGATGCTTGGAGCATTCAATACTAATTTTATTGCACTGATTCTAAAAGATGATAATCCTACATCCTTTGAAAAATTCAAACCAATTTCTTTATGCAACTTCATTTATAAAAACATTTCCAAGGAAATATCCAATAAACTAACGAAGGTTTTGTCAAGGAAATTTTCTAATGAACAGTTTGGGTTCTTAGAACAAAGACAAATACATGAGGCTATAGGGATTTCTCAAGAAGAAATCCATTCCATAAAAAAGGGGAACCGAAAGTTTATCATGGTCAAAGTGGACCTTTCCAAAGCATATGACAAGGTAAGTTGGCTTTATCTTAGGATTTCTTCTTATCCATTTAGGCTTCAATCACCAATTTGCAGTATGGATAAGGAATTGTATAAGACCTACATATTTTTTTGTTATGATTAATGGGGTAGCATCACCCTTCTTCAAGACAAGAAGAGGCTTAAGACATGGATTCCCCTTATCCCCTCTCTTTTTCCTCTTAATTGTTGATGTTCTAAGAAGATTGATAAAAGAGGCTTTCGAAAATGGTAGTTTTAAAGAAGTTGAAATTAATCAATCATGAAATGTATACACATCTTCTTTTTGTTCATGAAATCATAATTTTTTGTGAGGGCTCAAGAAGGAAGATAGAGAATTTTAAGGAAATAATGAATTTATTATGTAAGGCAACAGAAATGAAAATAAATCTAGACAAATCAAACCTCTAATTGTGGGTATTCCTGAGCAAGAAAGGAATTACATTTCACAAATTCTTCCTTTCAATGTATAGACCTGGACATGGGACTAAAGTACTTGGGATTCCATTTGAAACCAAACATGTATAAAAAAATATATTGACTATTTTTAACGAAATAGGTGGAAAAGAGGATAAACACATGGTGTAATAGGTGGATCTCCTGAGGAGGACGTCCGGTATTGGTCAAATGTGTACTAGAAGCAATACCTATTTTTAGGATGTTTATGGCATGGATCCTAAAAGGGGTCCTAGAAGTCATTAAGAAGCTATTCTATAGATACATATGGTCTTGAGACAATGAGAAAAGAGGCTTTTCTTTGGCATCATGGAAGAAAATAGCCCTTCCAAAATCAAATGGAGGATAGGGTTTAAAGAACTCGTTCTTCTTCTCAAAAGCATTGGCAGCAAAAAATATATGGATATTAATTCAAGGAACTGGTCTATGGGTTCAAGTAATTAAAGACAAATAAATTGCATCAAATACAGTGGAACAATGGGTCAAGAAACCTGAAAAGCAAGTACAAAATGTTTCAATGATGTGGAAAGCACTAATCTATGCTTTCCATTTCGTGGGAAATTGGTTGGTATGACAAGTTGGTAAAGGTGACCGAGTCCATATAGGACTTGATCCATGGGTGGGCAGTAAAGGAAGACACATATTTTTAGTATAATTGATCTTAGATTCAAGGAATAAAGGTTACTATATGCTAATACAGGTTGAAAACAAGCAAAGATCAAACATTTGGACACATGAATGGTTGACCTGGAGGGGGTTAGGTATTGAGGAAAAGTTTATTTTTGAATGGAAATATTACACGGGATTTTTGAAATACAATAATGTTAGGATTAGAGAGGATGGTGATAAACTATTGTGGTCCCTATACCCTTCGAGGGATTAAGTTCCAAAAGTAGGTTATAAAGCACTTGTTAAGGGAAGAGAGGAACATCATGTGGTGGTGGAAAATATTATGGAAACTAAAATGTCCAACCAAATCAAAAAAATTATGTGGTTGATATTAAATAATAGGGTTCCTACATGGGACATACTATAGAGGAGGACCCTTCTTGGTCTCATATGGTGCATTATATGTCAGAAAGCAGAAGAAATAAACATACAGATCAGTATGTCTTGCTTTGTTTACAAAGGAAGTGGAGAGGATGATAAGACTCCAAAATGTTTGGTTAGGTGAGGATGTTGAAGTGGATTTAAGGTCATGGTATACTAACAAGGATACAAAAAATATTAGAGTGCTTCCATCAAACATTGCATGGGGAGTTTGGTTGTTTGGGAACCTATAATTGTTTGAATGCAAAGAGACTCTACCATTAAAATGTGTTGTCCAAGATTTACACATAATGAATGCTTTCCATCAACCTCAGGAAAAATAATCATCACTTGGTCATTTGAAAGATATAGTAGATATGAAATTTCTACGGACATAATTTTATGGTGCCTCTCAAGGGACCCCTCTTAAGGGTGGAGCAAGAGGAATTTTGTTTTTATCACAAATTATAGTTTAAGATTCAAAGTTGGAATTGGGTCAGAATCAAATAATTTTTGCACCTTGATGGCCCTCTAACTGGTTCTAAAATTGGATCAAGAATTAGGAGTTTTTTATCTTCAAATATATGGTGATTCACTTCCTTATATATAGTGGATGCGGAAGGAAATAACATTGAGAAACTTTACTTTACAACGCCTTGTTTAACAAAGTACAATCACTTATACCAACTTTCTCAGAAATATATTTTTCACACATCTACATGGACAGGATAGCAAATGAACTCTCCAAAGCTTGAATAGAGTTGGATTGAGGAATTTGTATGGTATCAATTCAGCAGGAAGGAAACACTTTGGATTATGAACATGAGTCTTGGATCTAGTTCTATTTATATCCTTATATTTTTTGTTTATTGTAAAGAAAACAATCCTGGAAGATAAGACTATGCAACTATATATCTCTGGTATATGTTTTTAGTTGATGATAGAATTTGTTTTGTAAAATATTTATTTTTGAACACTATATGGGGTGGAAAGTGTGGAGGGGGTTATTATGAGCCCTAGAGGAATAACAGAATTGTTGTTTGCTTGGGGTTTAGGCATTGTTTCTAATAACACAACAAAATCCTATGTTTTAATGCAAGGATTGAGATTAGCCATTGAATCTAATATTCAATTGTTGATAATGGTGGGTGATTTGAAGACTGTCATCAACAAAATGGTCTCAAGGACTACAACTATTGATAATATACTAGCTTCGGTGTTAGAATGAGAAAAAAAAATAGGTTATCAAATTCACTAGTATCAAATTCTTTCAAGTGATCTGGGAGAATAATTAAATTGTGGATGGATTTTCTAATCAATCCACCCTTCTAAAAGAGGGAGTCATTAGCATCAATGGAAATAAGTATGATCTACCCATTCCATAAACATTTCAACATTAGGACCAAGCAATGTAGAATCACTTTAAGGCATCACATGGGTCAACTCATGGTAACCCGACTGTATAGCAAAGGAAATTAAGAGAAGAGACCTGAGTCTCTTTGCCACACGCCCAGACACATGCCTCTATGTGATTATGAATCTTAGTGAGGTATTTTCATTTGTCATGATGGGATTATGGCTTATTGGTATGCAATGTGATGTAGAAGGATGTAGTTGCCAGGAGAGCAAGGAAATCTAGCGAGGTATGTTTGCTATTTAGGGATTTCGCTTGGTGTAGTGTTTATGAACACTGATAAACCTCCCCCCTATCATCCAAACTAGGGGATTTTTTATTTGTTGAGCTTGATTATTTTTGTATAATCTCTATAGGTGTTTCTTGTCACAATTTGGGTCTTTCTCTATTCCCCTGTCTCAAGTTGGAGTGACCTTGAATAGATTATTCTTATGGGAAGACAACATAGGCTTTATAGTGGAAGGAAATTGCACTCATTAGGTTTCTTGGCATTGGAGGGCACTAAGTTCAAAAAAAATTCAGGTTGTGGGGATTTTAATGGTCTCTTTGTTCTTTCTTTTGGAGGAGGTTTTCTCTATTGGATTTTCGTGACTCTGTCCTAGTCTCTTTGACTAGGTATATTGGAGCCACGTTTGATTCCTTCTTTGGCACATCAGAGTCTGCAAGGTCTATGTTCATCTACATGATTGGTGTATTTTTAGGTGGTTAGAAGACCTCTCTACATCATCTCATTATGTATTATCGAGAACTGAGGGAGATCGAGAGGGTGTTAAGAAACCATGAAGAATCCATTCAAGCCAATGAACATCAATCTTTATAGCCACAACATAAATTCATGAGAATGAATAAGAGGTAGTTACTTTGGTTTCAATAATCAAGGGCACAATTGTACAATATAAGTGTCAAATGGCAGTCCTAGAGGCTGAATGTAATATGGTTTGGAACATGGTCATCAATATGAACAAAGGAGACCAATAAGGGGCTCGAATCATGTCCAATATGTGAATTCAGATTGTGGAAGACAAAAGGAAGAAGACATAGTGCATCAGCTCAACAATGAAATGGAAATTGAAAAACTAAACCCAGACCAAGCAACATCTCGCTCTTGCGTGCACATGATTTGACTTATTCTTTGAGGACACTTGCATGCAAGTGATCCAGTTTAGTATATGGTTGTTTGTTTCGCTTATGGATTCTAATGATGATGTTGTTGAATTATGATGTTATGTTATTTGATATCTATGTATAGACAGGTGTTATTGACGAGTTTCTCCTGAGTGTGCAGGAAACTTGACAGATTGAGGATGTTGATGGCATCAATGGACCTCCTTGGAATCTGGATCAAGTCAGGGAGTGGACTGTATATGGTTTGGGTATTTCTATTTATGCATATGTGACATATGATCGGGTATATTATGATGTTGTTTATGGATCATTGACATTGTTTCGTTGATGGATGCAGGCTGACGATTTTTGCTAATAAGACTCGCATAAGGAGTAAAGGGTTCATGCACAACAACCAGATATTGAGGGGGAGGTGTGGCATTAGCCCTACCATATCCTACTAGCACTCTCGTCATGGCTTGAATTTTAGGTTAATGATTACCTAGTTCGAGAGATCTACTATGTCGTGAGGGCAGAATGAGACAGTTGCTCGTGAATATTCTAAGGGGCGTGCAATAAGGCAGGGTATTTATTCCTTAGAGGCCCTTAGTCTCTCACAAGGTCACATTATGGAGTATTGACTCCAAGGGTTGGACAACTACCAAAATCATTCAAAGGTGAGTGACACCCTTGGAACACATAGTGCATCTTGAAGGGAATGTTGCATAATTAAAATTTGAATAAAGGTGAGTGGCACCCTTGGAGCATGGAGTGCATCTTGAAGGGCACATCGTGATCTTTAATAAAGGTGAGTCAATGAACCTAGATGCCTAGAAAACAATATTTGTTTTGACATGGTCGGACTTCAAATAATTATTAAATGAGTAATTTTTATCAATTATAAAATCTCCTTAAAAATTCTAAGCCTAGTTTAAAATTTTGAACCTAAGTCTAAAGTGGGTAAAAAGACAAAAATTTAAACTATAAATTTAATAAATGATGGGGGGTGAAGAAAAATCAAGTTAGGAATTGAAAGAGTAAAAACAATTGTATCTAAAGATTTAATTATACAAATGTGTGCAAAAGAATACCAAATTGGAACTAAGATAAGAAGGGAAATAAATATAAAAAGGAATGTGGAAGCATAGAAAGGAATCTAGTCTAGTCTAACTAAAGAACCTTCCTAAATTAAACACAACAAAGTTTTAGAAAGGTGTCAACCATTAAAAAGGAAATAGAGGGAATAAACGGACAGTTAGGAGCGTTTTTAGGATGGGTGAGGGAAATTGACATTTAATTAAATTAAATAGTGAATTTTTTATGCAACTAAGGGATCGGGTGACAAGTGTACGAGGGAGAGTAATTCAAAATTAATTTTTAAAAGATGAATTTAATGTGCAATTGGCAAGTGGACACTAAGAAAAATTATATAAAAGAAATGGCTACGAGAAGGAATGGATCATGACTGGTGTGCGTAAAGTTATGCTATCGGAATTTCTTTGACTGATTTTTCTTGTAAGAGTTGGGATAGCCAGCTCGAAAAAGAGAGAGTGGTAGCTCAACCTTGCGAGACGAGCTGGGAGATAGATTTTTTTTGTTGTGTTTGTGTGTGGCCCCTTCGCGACTCAGGGGGATAAGGGGGGAGAAGAGTGTCCCTAGCGTTGGCTGGGAGGTACTGGTGAGGTCTTCAATGTTAGCAAGCGGGAGACAGGAGGGAGCGCAAGCATGGAATAACAACTCCAGATTCTTCGCCTTCAGTTATGGTAATCCTAAACTGAGATTGAACTCATTAAGCTTCAAATTTAAATGTAGTTTAGTTCTATTGTATAAATATTTATGGAGTAATTCTATTAAAGGTTTAATTTATCTAGGTTTAAGTAAATTTTGTAGTTGCAGTAATCTCGTCATTTATATTATGCGTTTTCCTTTTAAGATATATGTGTGTTCCTTTCCTTGCCCAACATGTAATTGCTTCAAGTTCCCTGCATCTAATAGATCGAAACTGCTCGGCCTTATGTATGCTACTAGCATTAAACCCGTTGTCTCTCAACACATTATTCCTTCCTTACCTCTGTGTTTTTGGTGTAAAAATGTGCTCAAACTGTGGGGGAAACTAGCAAGAGTTTTTACCCTCCTTACCTCTGTGTTTTTGGTGTAAAAACATGCTCAGACTGTGGGGTAAAATAGCAAGAGTTTTTACCCTCCTTACCTCTGCGTTTTTGGTGTAAAAACGTGCTCAGACTGTGGGGGAAACCAACATGTGGTTATGCCATGTTTATCTCTGTGTTTTTATGTATACAAAATGATAGCTTGTGGGGGAAACCAGCATGCATTTTTACCATCTTCATCTCTACATTTTTTTTGTGTAAAACATGCTAGCTTGTGGGGGAACCATCATGAGTTTTTACCTTCTTTATCTCTGTGTGTTGCTCACTAATTGTTTTCCCAGAAATTTCCTCATTATCTCTTCGTTGTTGGGGAATTTACCAACTCTTTGTTTTCCTTCATGTCTCTGAGTTATTAAGTCCCTACCTTTTTCTTATTCCTACATTTTTTTTTTCGGCATTAGAAGATGCCCTGCACATTGGAGTGTCCTTTAGTTTCATTTGATTTTAGTTAGTAATATTCAAAGGCATATATCTTCTTTCAATGTGACCGCATAGTTTTATATGTGTCCTTTTCCTTATGATGTCTAGAAGTATTCAATTTTAATATTCGTTGTTAAGTGTCATCTTATATCTCAATGTTAATTTTAATGAGCACTTTAGATATCTATGACCTGTCAATAAAAGGCTCTACCGAATGCTTGATTTATTTTGGGGTTAGTCTATAAATGAATGAAAGAATTTTATTCGTGCATGCATTATAGGTGATGTATCAAATTTACTTGAGTATGAGTTAAATTTTTTAAGGACTATTGTAGATTAATAGCACCTAAGTTGAGGATTTTACAATGTAAATTGTAAGCCTCATTGAAAAACATGATTACTTTGCGCATGAATTTGGAATTGATACTTATTTTGTGCCATGTATTAAAAGATATGTATTGAATGTTTGGATGTGATTTGATTACATGAGCACCTTGATTAAGGTCGATGTGTGATCAATTTAACAATTAGATTGCTTGCACGCCTTGAATAATGTAGAGGGGTGATTACTTAAATAAATAAATCATTTGCACGCCACAATATAAATGTTGATGAATTTCGCGTTATGAACAACGCTGATGTATAACGATATGTGTATAATTTACTATTGCTTCCCTTAAATTTGATGTATGATTGGTTGAGTAGATAGCTTGGTTGCACCATGAGATAAATTGATAGTTTTCTCTGGTGAAATGAAATATTAATAATTGATGAATGATTGAGTTATAAATTTACCTTGTGCCATGGATTATGTTGTGATTAAATTATTGGTTTTTTTGCGCATTGGATTAACGATGGATTTAAAATGATTTAGCTTGATTACCCATGCGCCTTGCAATAATGGTGATGCATGATTAGTTTAGTAACAAAATGTACTTGCTCGCCTTAATTTAAGTGGGCATGTGATTGCTTCGTCATTATTCTTTTGCACCTTGAATTTAAATGTTAACTAATCTGGCGTCATGAATTTATTAGATATATGACTGATTTAGTGACTAGCTTTCTCTTGTGCCTTTACATAAGTCGACATGTGATTTTTCTAGAATTGTTTACTCTCGTGCACAGCAAATATTTAATTGTTGATGTATGATTGATAATGATATTGATTACCCTTGTGCCATGATTAATTGATGAATAGGATTGATGGATGGATCTAGTTGATGATTGGACTTGTTTGTTAGTGGAATGTAGACACCTTCTTGTTCCTCATAACAGTCGCCATCCCTGAGACCTTAAATGGTTAAAATAAATTGGAGCATGGGCTTGAGCGTTGCTTATGTGTCCTAGAGGTCCTAACCTTGCAGGGTAGGTCAGGTGGGTAGTCATTTTATATTCATTATCTGATTGTACGTGTGGTAAATCCTTTCAAGATGATTATGATGTGTTGATATGCTACGCTACTTGTGTTTATGTGTCAATATCCTTAGTTGATGCGTTGAATGTGTCGTTAGTGATTTCCATGATGAGTAGCTTGTACTGTTTTTACTTATGATGTTGTTGATTAGGCGATGTTGTGATCATGCATTGTTGTTAATTTCTTAACACAAAAAAAAAAAACATTTTTTGCTTCGCTTTTTCTTAGGCATAATGGAGGGTTGTTACATATGGTATCAGAGCATATTCAAACCTGTGACTGTGGATCGTCACGCCTTCCACTATATTAAACCCTTGATTAATAACTTAGCGCTAATAAACCTTTTAACTTGTCTGTACCGGTAATACTAGATAGAAGACGTCATGGAGGTAGACGACGTGGTGCTAGGGGCAGAGGCGTGACACCTCCAATAACATCCATGCTAGAGGGGTCTAACCCCCAAGGAGAAGAACAAGTCTTTGGACAGGAACAAATTGTTGTGGGGGATGTGGTTGGGTTGATGAGTTCCTTTCAGAGGATGTCAGAGGCCTTGATTATCCGACTAGATAGAGATGAGTCAAGGGTGCATGTACCCCCTGAGGGTCCACAGTGCAACCTAGAAAGTAATCGTAGCATTCACAGAGAACTCGAGAAGGTCAAGTTTCCCGAGTTCTTGGGTGACACAGAAGGCATGGTTGGAGAAATTGGTTATGTGCTTCGCACTTCGCGACTCCACCTCCAACATGAAAGTCTGCATGGCAGTATTTCAGCGAAAGGGGAGTGCTCTTCTATGGTGGAAGACACTCCTGCCACAACTAAACATGGTCATCAAGGATGTGTCATGGAAATTGTTGGAGGATTGGTTCCAAGAGAGGTATTTGTCTGACAAATTCATTGAGTGCCAACTCAATGAGTTTAACACCTTATGACAGAGAGGTCGTATAGTGCTTGAGTATGAGGCTTCTTCCATGGAACTGCTTAGGTATGCTCAACATCTGAACACCGAGAAGCTCAAGGTCAACAAGTTTGTGTTTGGCCTTAACGTCAGCATTCATACGAAAGTGAGGATATTGATGCCTCGGATGTTGTACGATGTTGTCCAAAAGTCCATCATAGCTGAGGAAGAGTTGATCAGTGGTGGTTAAGGTAGGACTCCTGCAAGACCGACTGGACGAACGACATCAGGTGTGCAACAGCATCAAATGTCAGCCCAACGTACATCAAGATATCAGTATATGTTGTGAGGATCCATGTTCACGATGCCCCGATGATCGGCTCCTCAGTGAGGAAATCCCTAAAGAGTACCACCGCATCAAAAATAACGTCGACCGCAGCAGCGACTGTTTAGGCATGTTTAGGCCTGGTCAAAATGCTTTTAGCCACGTGGAAATGGCTTTGGGAGCCAAGTTGAAGGTTGGAGGAAGGGTTATGGATTGTAGCCTCAACCTGTGATATTTTTTCACAAAGGCCAACCTGTACGTCACGATATTAGAATCTCATGACTTTGTGATCGATATGGACTGCTTGGAATTGCTTGATGCGGTACTCAACTATAAGATGAAACAGTTGAGTTTGACCAATGATGAGGGACAAAGACAGGAGATTGTAGGAAGAAACTAGGAAGTTTCCCTAAAGTTCATTTCTTCCCTACAACTACGAAAGACTATGTGCAAGGGATGCAAGCTATATGCAATCCTAGCATTGAACAACAAGGGTGTGGTGGAAGGATTAGAAAACCTTCTGGTAATACAAGAGTTTGCGGACGTGTTCCCAGAAGAGTTACCAGGTTTGTCGCCCGAAGGAGATATGGAATTTACCATCGACTTAAAACATGGAACTGAATCGATAGCAATAACTCCTTATCGGATGTTGACCCTTGAGTTACAGGAGCTGAAAATGCAACTGAAGGAGTTTATCGACCTAGGAATTATATGTCCAAGTGTGTCACCTTGGGGTGCATTTGTTATGTCCATATGGAATAAGGATGGGTCGTGGAGACTCTGCATTGACTATTGTCAATTGAACAAGTCAAAGATCAAGAACCATTATCTGTTGCGAAGAATAGAAGATTTATTTGATCAAATGAAAGGCACGACGGTGTTTTCGAAGATTGACTTGAGATCAAGATATCACTAGTTATGGATCAAGTAGGAAGACATTCCTAAGACCGCATTCAAAATGAGGTTTGGACATTATGGGTTTACCATGTTACCGTTTGGACTGACAAATGCCCCAAGGGTATTCATGAGCTTGATGAATGGGGTGTTCTACAAATACTTGGACAAGTTTGTTCAAGTACTCATTAATGAAATTTTGATATATTCTCGGATGGCAGAAGAACATGATGAACATTTGTGCCTGGTACTACAGTGTTTACGAGAGAACAAATTATACAGGAAACTGTTGAAATGCTCTTTTTATCAATCGAGGATTCATTATTTAGGGCATGTCATCTCTGGCGAAGGTATCATTGTGGATCCAGAAAAGGTAGAGGCTATTATGGAATGGCATGCGGAGAAGAACGTACCTGAAGTACGTAGCTTCATGGGTTTAGCAGATATTATCGACGGTTCGTTGAAGGTTTTTCGAAAATAGAAAATCTAATTATGAAATTGCAAAAGAAAAACAAGAAGTTTGTATGGACCGAGAAATGCATGGAACCATTTCGAAGGCTCAAGGAGTTGTTGACAATATCACCGATACTAAAAGTCCCTGACATGGATGAGGACTTCTTGGTATGCACAAACGCATCCCATGAAGGCTTAAGCGGAGTCTTGATTGAAGATGGTTGAGTGATCGCTTACATCTCAAGGAAGTTAAGAAAGCATGAGGAGAACTACGTGATGCATGATTTGGATTTGTTGGCCATTGTGTATGCCATAAGAGTGTGGAGACACTACTTGATCAGATACAAATTTGAACTGAAAACCGACGATTGCAGTTTGCAGCACATTTTTACGCAAAGTGACTTGAACGCATGACAAAGTCGTTGGTCAAAATTTCTTAGTGAATAAGATTTTGAGATTCCCTACATAAAAAAGACAATGAACAGAGTGGCAGATGCATCGGGTTGGAGACCACGCATATTTTTGGTAGTACCTCTTCAAATGAATATTCGAGAAAAGACTCTAACTTTAGCGCATGACAATGACTGGTATAAAGAGGTTAAGGAAAATATCAAACAAGACACCATGTTGGTACCAAAATTTGAGGGATTTACTATGGACAACGATGGATTAATGAGGTATAATAACAAGATTTACATACCACCTAACACCGAGTTGAGAAATTGATCTTAAGAGAAGCTCATAGAGCAGTGTACATGGCTCATCTAGGAATCACGAAGATGAGGGCAGACCTAAAGCCCTTATTCTTATGGAAATGAATGAAGGCAGACATAGTCAACTACATGGTGAGATGTCTAGAATGTCAGCAAGTGAAGGCTGAACATAGACATCTGATAGAATTACTACAGCCACACACTATTCAGGAATCGAATGGGAATTTTTTTTTATGGACTTCATTGTGGGATTGTCGCTGACGGCAAGGAGGCACAACTCGATTTCATGATAGTTGACACTCTAACGAAGAGTTCATTTTTTATCCATGTGCGTACGATGTATCAAGCACCAAACATAGCTAGAGTTTTATCAGCAATATTATGAGATTGCATGGCGTGCCTAATAGGATCATATATGATAGAGGATCGATGTTTACCAGATGATTTTGGACTAGTTCCCAAGAGGCCTTAGGAACACAACTGAACTTTAGTACAGTATATCACCCTAAGACAGATGGGAAGACTGATCGAACAAACCAAATTTTGAAGATATGTTGCATGGGTATCTGTTAGACCAGTAGAAACGTTGGGAATATTTATTTCTAGTGGTAGAGCTTGCATACCACAACCGCTATCAAGGTACCATTAAGATGGCACCGTGTGAATTTCTCGGCAGGCGAGCGTGTCGGACACCATTAAGCTAGGATCAACTTGAGGATAGGGTCCTAGTAGGACCAAAAGAGATCTAAGGAATGGAAGAAAAAATGAAAATTATAAGACATAGGACTAAGGAAGTGCAATATCGGAAGAAAATTTATGCTAATGTGCATCGCATTGACCACAACTATGAAGTTGGCGATCGATATTTTATTGTAGGTGAAACCGCACCAGAGTTCAATTCGGTTTGGAAGGGGTGCTAAATCGTCTCCTAGGTTGTGGGGCCTTTCAAAGTTGTGGAAAGGAAGAGACCAGTGGCCTATCGACTGGCCTTGCCTCATTCTTGGAGGCGTATGCACGATACTTTTCTTGTATCTGTTGCGACATTACGTTAGTGATCCTACATATGACATAGACATGAGTTCCTTGTGGTGTCGAACGAGGGTCCACTCACGGCAGAGCCAATTCGCATTATGGACCATCGCATTCCATAGCTACGGCATCAAATAGTCGATCAGGTCATCGTCCAGTGGGACAATTATAGTCCACACTCGGCTACCTGGGAGGACGCATATGATATGCGCCAATAGTTTCCATTTGTTTTTTATAGATAAACATTTGGATCTTGTCAGATACTTTAATTACCGCACATATACTGTGAAACTTCAGGACAAAGTTTAAACCAAGAGGGGGTGTATGTAACATATCACTCTTGAGATCACATGATTTGACTTATTCTTTGAGGACATTTGCATGCAAGTGATCTGGTTTAGTATATGGTTGTTTGTTTCACTTATGGATTCTGATGATGATGTTGTTGGATTATGATGTTATGTTATTTGATATCTATGTATAGACAGGTGCTATTGATGGGTTTATCCTGAGTGTGCAGTACACTTGAAATATTGATGATGTCGATGGCATCAATGGACCTCCTTGGACTCTGGATCGAGTCAGGGAGTGGACTGTATATGGTTTAGGTTTTTCTATTTATGCATATGTGACATATGATCGGGTATATTATGATGTTGTTTATGGATCATTGACAGTGTTTAGTTGATGGATGCAGGCTGACGATTGCTTGATAATAAGAATCACATAAGGAGTAAAGGGGCCATGCATAACAACCAAATATTGAGGGAGAGGTGTGGCAGCAGCCATGCCACAGCCTACTAGCACTCTCGTTGTGGCTCGAATTGTAGGTTAACAATTACCTAGTTCGAGAGATCCACGATGTCGTGTGGGAAGACTGAGACAGTCGCTCATGAAGATTCTAAGGGGTGCGCAATAAGGCAAGGTCCTTATTCCTTAGAGGCCCATAGTCTCTCACAAGTTCGCCTAATGGAGTATTTACTCCAAGGGTTGGACAACTACCAAAATCGGTCAAAGTTGAGTAGCACCCTTGGAGCACGTAGTGCATCTTGAAGGGCACGTCGCATAATTAAAAATTGAATAAAGTTGAGTGGCACCCTTGGAGCACGGAGTACGTCTTGAAAGGCACGTCGCGATCTTTAATAAACGTGAGTCAATGAACCTAGGTGCCTAGAAAACAATAGTTGTTTTGACATGGTCGGACTTAAAATAATTATTAAATGAGTAATTTTTATTAATTATAAAATCTCCTTAAAAATTCTAAGCCTAATTTAAAAATTTGAACCTAAGTCTAAAGTGGGTAAGAAGACAAAAATGTAAACTATAAATTTAATAAATGATGAGGGATGAAGAAAAATCAAGTTAGGAATTGAAAGAGTAAAAAAAATTGTATCTAAAGATTTAATTATATAAATGTGTGCAAAAGAATACCAAATTGGAACTAAGATAAGAAAGGAAATAAATATAAAAACGAATGTGGAAGCATAGAAAGGAATCTAGTCTAGTCTAACTAAAGAACCTTCCTAAATTAAACAAAACTAAGTTTTAGAAAGGTGTCAGCCATTAAAAAGGAAATAGAGAGAAAAAAGGGACAACTAGGAGCAATTTTAGGAGCACTTTTAGGATGGGTGAGGGAAATTGACATTTAATTAAATTAAATAGTGAATTTTTGGTGCAACTAAGGGATCGGGTGACAAGTGTACGGGGGAGACTAATTCCTAATTAATTTTAAAAAAATGAATTTAATGTGCAATTGGCAAGTCGACACTAAGAAAATTTCTATAAAAGAAATGGCTACGAGGAGGAATCGATCATGATTGGTATGCATAAAGTTATGCTATCGGAATTTCTTTGACTTGTTTTTCTTATGAGAGTTGGGATACCCAGCTCGAAAAAGAGAGAGTGGTAGCTCGACCTTGCAAGGTGAGATGGGAGATAGAGTTTTTTGGTTGTGTCTGTGCGTGGCCCCTTTGTGGCTCGGGGGGATAAGGGGTGAGAAGAGTACCCCTAGCATTGGTTGGGAGGTATTAGTGAGGTATTCACAGTTAACAAGCGGGATATAGGAGGGAGCGCAAGCGCGGAATAACAACTCCAAATTCTTCGCCTTTGGTTACAATAATCCTAAACTAAGATTGAACTCATTAAGCTTCAAATTTAAATGTAGTTTATTTCTATTGTATAAATATTTCTGGAGTAATTCTATTGAAGGTTTAATTTATTGAGGTTTAATTTAATTATGTAGTTGCGGTGATCCCGTCATTTATATTCTGTGTTTTCCTTTTAATATATTTGTGTGTTCCCATCCTTTCCCAACATGTAATTGCTTCAATCTCCCTACTTCTAACAGATAGGAACTGCACGGCCTTGTGTATGCTCATGGCGTTAAACCCGTTGTCTCTTGGAGTGTTTTTTCTTTCTTACCTCTATGTTTTTGGTGTAAAAACGTGCTCAGACTATGGGGGAAATGATCCGGATTTTATGAGTAGAATGAAATGAATACATATTATTAACAGGTGCTTAACACAAAATAATAGAGATACAGTAAAACTGGTTTTCTATTCAATAACGAAATACGCTAAAACTGTAAAATGCAACGGAAACAAGCTTGTTGGAATGGTGGTGGCTTATCTCTGAGAAGAGATGTGACGGTTGTGTGCATTCGCAAGAAGAAGATTACAATGAGGCTTTGAAGGCCTTTTTACAATAAACAAGAATGCCAAAAACCCTAGACATCCAAAAACCTAACCCTAGGAGATGAAGCGCCAAAAGTCATGTGGGCCCCGTTTGGGTAAGTTAGTACATCAACTTCCCGAGGTCGTAACTTTTGCATGTGATCTATGTTTTAGGCGTGTGATAGCCCGTTGGAAAGGTGTCATCGAGGATATTCATTTTGGGTGCTCATTTATGCCTTCAGTTATCATTGAGGAGCTCAATCCCGAAAAACCTTCATTTAGGCCCTCAAAATGGCCCCGGAAGTTAAAACTATTAAGCATAGTAAATTGCCAAAATTGTCAGAAAATTGTTTTGAGCCAGTTGGAAAAGGTGGGTGGCCACCGATATCCATATGGATCAATCCTCCCTCCTTAGGAATCAATGGTCTCCATTGCATTGAGGTCCCCCATTAGATGAGGAAATTTATGATGAATTTGGTCCCATGTGAGCCACTTGCCTTGGTGCAGGAGTTGCCTTGCTTTGACGACTCGATAAAGTTGGATCCTTTGTTGTCGAGTGCCCTTGATATGTGTGTCCACAATCTGATCATTGGATGTCTGTTGTATGTAGTTAGGGTTGAGCTCTGTTGGTGTCAGTTGTTCTGCTACTTCTGAGATGTCCAATAATGGTGGGAAATAAGGGCGAAGAAGATCCACGTTGAACACTGGGTGCAGGCCAAGGAAAGGAGGAATGTTGAGTTCAAAATCATTATACTCCACGGCCTTGGTGATAGTGTATGTCCCATAACGGAGTGGGAAAATCTTTCGATGGGGTCTTGTAAGGCGTTCTTTCTGCAAGTGCAACTAGACTTTGTCGCCCACCTGGAACTTATGTGGCACCCGATGTTGATCATGGCGTTGTTTGTACTTGTCATTGGACTTCTGTAGGATATCCTGAACCTGTTGGCGGATGTGTTGGATCTTCTCAATGAACCGGGTGGCTTTTTCAGCTTCAGTTGGAGCAGAAGATGAGTCAGTTGAGGTGACTACAAGGGGAAGTGCAACATCTATGGGACCCAATGGTTGGAATCCCAACCCCACCTGAAAGGGGTTGTGGTCGGTTGAGCTATGCAAGGCTCAATTGTAGCTATGTTGGACATAGGGAAGGCTCTAATCCCATGTTCGAGGGTACTTTGAATTATACATGAGAAGGATATGCACAATCATTCGATTTACAACCTCGGTTTGTCCATCTGTCTGGTGGTGGAAGGTCGTGGATTTGGTGAGATTGGTGTCCAGCAGTGACTAGAGGCTCGACCAAAATGTGTTGAGAAATATATTGTCCCAATATGAGACAATGGTTTGTGGGATTCCAAAATGTACCCAAACTCGTTCAAAGAAGATCTTGGCAGTGGCCTCTGTTGTGATGCTCTTCTTACAGGCAACCAAAATCGCCATGTTAGAAAAGTGATCAACAACCACAAAAACACAGTCATTTCCCCGCTTGGTGGATGGGAGGCCTGACATGTAATCCATTGAGATGGATTCCCATGGCCTATCAGGAGTAGGAAGAGGGGTGTACAGGCCCTGTTTCTTAGTAGTCGGTTTGGCAATAGTGCAGACAGTGCAGGACCTGATACACTTGCTGACCTCTTGTCGAAGTTTCGGCCAGTAGAAATGTTCCTGTAACATCGCCACTGCATTTTCGACATTGAAGTGTCCTGCCACCCGACTGTAGTGGGCTTCCCAAATCAGCTTCTCTCTCTCACTTGATGGAACACAGATATGTCCCAGACGACACAACAACCCATCCTGAAGATGGAAATTATCGACAACTTCATTTGCACCCAACATTTGGTAGGTAGTGGTGAAGTTAGCATCTGTGGCATAGAGTTGGGTCCATCCAGATGTCTCATGGATGCAAGATTCTAGCACCGTGGTGAGTGATGCGACTGGGGGTCTGCTGAGGCAATCAACAACGCGATTGGTGCTTCCTGTTTTATACTTGATGTTGAGGTGGAATTGTTGCAAGTATGTGGACCACTTTTGATGGCGGTCATTCTGTAATTTTACTTGTGTCTGCATGAACTGCAGTGGATTATGATCAGTGTGGATGACTATCTCCTTCCCAAGAATGTAATGTATCCACTGGAGGCAGGCTTGCACAATGGAGTACATTTCTTTGTCGTAAGTAGGGTACTTATGGACAGTATCTGACAGTGTCTCACTATGATAGGCCACAGGGTGGCCGTACTGAGTGAGAATGTTACCCACAGCATAGTCTGAAGCATCTGTCTCGATCTCAAATGGATTTTGCAGGTATGGTAGTGAAAGTACTGGGGTTGAGCACAAGCGCTGCTTCAAATCATAGAACACTTATTGTTGGGACTGGCCCCACGCAAATTTTGCCTTACCACCACCCCTGTTTATTTGGATGAGGGCCCATGCAATATGGGAGAATCCCAACACGAACCTGCAATAGAAATTGGCAAGGCCCAAGAAGCTCTGAAGCTCAGTGAGTGTTGTTGGGGCTAGTCAGTCAAGGATGACTTGGATCTTGGCTAGATCCACATGTACGCCATGTTGATCAATGATGTAGACTAGGTAATGGACCCTGTCCATGCCGAAGGAGAATTTTTCCAAGTTGGTGTATAGCTTGTGTTATCGCAAGGTGTGCGGAACCTGTTGAATATGTTGCAAGTGTTCGGCCCAAGTCTTGCTGTAAATTAGAATTTCATCCAGATACACCACTACAAAAATATTGGTGAATGGTCACAGGATATCGTCCATCATCCTCATGAAAGTGGTTGGAGCATTTGTCAAACCAAAGGGCATGACCAACCATTCAAAAAGGCCTTCCTTTGACTTGAAGGCAGTCTTCCATACATATGTATGTTCTATCGAGAACTGGTGGTAGCCAGACTTCAAATCAATCTTACTGAAGTATTTGGCCCTCGTGAGTTGATCAAGGAGGTCGACGATTCGGGGAATTGGGTACCATTTTCTGACTGTGATTTTATTCAGAGCCCGGTAATCAATACAAAGTCACCATGTTCCATCTTTATTTTGTACCAGCATGACTGGGCTCCCGCAAGGTGATGAGTTGGGTCGGATGTGCCCCTTGTGGAGCAGTTCTTGGATCTGTCGTTTAATCTCCTCATTCTCTAAAAAAGAGCAATGATAGAATGGCCCATTGGGAAGTGGTGCACCGGGGGTTATATCGATGGGGTGCTTGACTTAGCAGTGCAGAGGTACCCCTATAGGTGAGGAGAAGATATCTGAGTATTCTTCCACGACCTTATCTACTTGCTTCTGTTGTGTGGAGAGGTTGGTCACAGAGACCCTGGATGTGGTTGTGATCTTTCGCTTATTCTGAGAGTGAATCATGAAGAATACAAACTTCCCCATCTGAGAGATGACCTTCCTGCATTGCTTAGCAGAGATCAAGTAAATAGCACTAGGTGGGAATGCCTCGGGTATCCTGTACAATTTCTTGTTCACAGTAATAATAACACTACAAGGCCTAGAGTCATATATAGCATGACATTTCCATAAATAAGGTTGGCCCAAAAGATCACAGACTTTGAGAGGAGAAACATCACACAATACCTCATCTTTGAAGGGCTTGATGTTGTATGACAGTCGGCAATGTTGGTTGACGCGGAGATCGCTTCCTTGGCGGAGCCATCCAATGGTGTAGGGTTGTGGGTGTGGCGTTGTTGGCAGGGCCAGCCACTTGATGACCTCTGCTGAGATGAGGTTCTTCTGGCTACCGCTATCAACAATGAAGTGTAGTGGGGTGCCTTTTACCCACATCTGTGAATGGAAGAGGCGCTCTCCTTCTTGTTGTGGGGTATTCTACCCTACGGACTAATAAGCTAGGGCTCTAAACTTATACGCAGAAAATGACCCTTAAGACTTAACTTTTGACCTTCTACCCGAATCTGAAACCTCTTTCTTCACATGCATACAAGAGAAGAATAAACCAACCTTTTTCCGGACGGCTGAAGTAGATCCCCCGTTGAGTTTCTTGTCCTTTTGCTGCTGCTGCTCCTTCCACAAAGCTTCCTGCAATTAAACAATACTATGCATGCATGCTACTAATCTATTATAGGGTTAGAGATAAAAACATAAATCAAATATCATAGATGAGACTCATGTATGCGGGACGGGAAAAGTATCTTTTTCATTAACTTCAATATAAACCAACTTACAATGA
>ML785327.1:680628-700537 GCA_009831015.1 Picea engelmannii | reverse complement strand
GCCGCATTGGCTGGGGCCGTGGATGTTTCCCCGTAGGGGTTTTACCACGTGAAAACATCGGTGTGTTGATCTTTGATCTGGTTATGTGAGTGGTTACTGAAGGTGTTCGTCCTCTGTTGGAATACCTGTGTTGTCGAACAATTGTCACCATAGCTAAAACCTATTCATATTTTCTTCCATGCACTAGTGTCAACTTTCTTGATTTCTGATGAATATTATTCTCTTCTCTTACATGGCACGTACAGCCTGACACATTTCAAGAGAATTAATAGGTTTCCACATTCTCCTTCACCAAAAAAAACTATGTATTCTCACTCATATTCATAGTTGATGCTATTGTAGGAGTAACAACATAAATCTTGATCAGCCTAAATTTGATTTAAATAACATGATAGTGATGTCACTCATTATGGACCCCCCCTTCAATAGTTCCCTAAACAAAATGGAAGTCCTTTTGACACCAAATATATCCATGGATTTCACTGCTATGAACCCAAACTAAGTTCACCAATTTCTTTATAACTGAATTTATTATGGGCAACATTAGGAACAATGATATAATGACCTATTTATGCCCTGTTATGAATAGGTATTCTAGGGTTTCATCACCGGTGGTTTTTTGTCCCTCAAACCCTCCCTTATATTTCTTAATGGACTGAACACCGTTACCTTAACCCAATTGCATATTAAATGTATCATTTATTTTTAATTCCATGGTGAGTGAACTCTTAAAGACTACTACTAAAAAATGCAATGTAATTCTTTAAACCCAGAACTTTCTATCAAATGCTTGAAATAAATCAATATAGTTTTTCCTGTATACAGATTCTAAGTCCTTTTTACCTATGAAATTCTATGAAACATGCATTGAGGTGCCCAAAACCATGGAAATGCATGTGGCACACAACTCCAACAAAATAGCCCAATGTTACACATAGCCTTGGTAAAGGTTATCTAATTTATTATCAGGATTCCACATTCTCCTTCACTAGATAATGTTGTTTTGTATTCTTGTTCGTATTCATATTTCCTAATATATTTTTTCTACATGAAAAAGTTTATCGTTATTAATGCAATAAGGCCTAAAAAAATTGGAAATGAGAATAAGCACTAGGAAAATTGAAGTTCAGTTTCTATCAGCAAAGAAAAATTCAATAGTTCACTATTCTCTTCAAAAAAAGAAGAATGATATAACATAACCTAAAATGAAAACCCGGCCTCAAACCAAATCACTTGTTTTTTTCACAAAATTATCCCTCTGAATCAAAGTTTTCCACTTAACTACCAATCCACACCATAGAAAATATTGGGTTGATAAAGATTCAAACCCATAACTTTTATACACAATGGAAATCGTAATTATGTAGATTTCATAGCAAATCACTGGACTAGAGAAGAAGCATAGATCAAAATCCATTAAAAGACAAAAACTTCAAAAGAACGTAGAAAAACCCCAAATTTCACAATGGATTCATGTGGAAAAGAACTCACCTCAACTAGACAAATCGTAAAGTTCTATCGAAGACAATTTGAAGATAAATCTACAAATGGAGACCAAATTCAAATCCTATAATGTCGATGGACTAGTGTTTCAAGTGAAGGTGAATTTTTTCCCGACAACACTTATGTCTCTAGACATAAAACCTACCATCCAACTTTTTCCCATTTTAAATAATCATTAAAATTCCAACCTCAACCAATGGGAAGCTTCATCTTTCCAAGAGGCATGCAATAGGTCTTCACATGGCAACCATAGTAATTAGCATACCCTTGAAGTAGGGAAAGGGAACGTCGAAGTGAATCAAGGTGGTTATGATATTCAAAGATAGGGGATTCTTTTTTTGGATGGAAAATGAATACTTCAAAAGGTCTTCTAGCATGGGTAAATGTGAATGGATGCATGGCAGGAGAATGTGATGTAGGAGATCCTAAAATATGTGATGTGGGAGATCCTAAAATACATGTTCGACCTCAAATGGTGTTTATAATCTTCCAAGGACTATTGGAATATGAGGAAATGGAAGGTCGATGTTATGTATCAAGATATTTTCGTGGATCACGGGTACAATTCAATTAGAGGTTGGAAACCATTGGTTCGTATGACATCCATAATCCAAAGTCCACGAGAGGGTCATTATCTCAATAATTTGCAGTAGTAAAGATTCATTAACTCTCAATGGAAAGATCTCAAGAATGGAATTCTATCCACGGTGCATACAAAATTCACCCATAGAAGGATGAGGAAAAAATGTTTGGTTGAGATGATTGATGGGTAAATTATATACCTAATTTCCCTTGATTAAATTATCGACCAGGGCAAGTAAACTTTGAGTTGTAACACAGTATGAGTCAAGATAGAACGGGAGCTAATTGTTTGTGTATTCCTACCACCATGTTCTATGACTAAATCCTAGTATTGGAATGAGGTATGGAAAGTGAATTGAACAAGCAAAGGAGAGTAATCTACCCTAGGGATCAGAACTATGTTGTCAACCTACAATTCTATTTTCAAAAGACGATGTAAAAGACTTCAAGCAAACTAAAATCTATTTGAGATGTAGAACTACTTATAAACAACAATCTATGAATATGCAATGAGAACAAGTTATCTTTTCCAAAATCAATTACTTTAAGTGAATTCTACTCTAAAATGGATTTTAAATCTAAACTAAGAAATCATATTTACTTCTACAATAAGGAAAATAAGCAACATCATCTAGTTTTCACTCAAATCTTATTAAAGAAGGTAAACAATATTATCTAGTTCACGCTATCTTGTTGAAGAAGAAAAACAACATCATTTGTATGTGTCTACAATGGTGAATTGTATCACGATGATATCTAAATACGATGGATGTGTCTACGATGGCGAATTATATCACGATGACATCTAAATACGATGGCTAATTCAAATGGAATGAATTCGACACTGACTTCTATAGAAAAATGTAAAGTGGAAACTAAACAATCTACTGAAAACTTTGTCATTCAAGGAATATCAATATGTTGCACACATGTTCTTGTCAGAATCGGAAATTACACGGTCACACTTAAACTGGAAATGTATTCACAAAGATATGATTACACAGTCCTGCAAGGATTAACTTAAAATATTCACAATACAAGTTAAATGAGTTATAAACAATGTTTTAAGGAATATGCACAATTCTTTAAGCAATCAACATGCAAGGAAGATGTATATACTTTCAAGCACAATTTCAATGATCAAAAGAGAGTATATGGCAAGACATTTGTAATTAAAAAAAAAAACAGTCTGAATGAGCGACCTGCAAAAGAAAGAGTTAGATAAATCTGAATGTACAACAAAATAAGAATGTACAAACTATTGGTGGGCCCCCCAAGTAGTCGTACTCCAGCTTAAAGAACAATCACAATTTAGCACATCAACTCAGATTTCATAAAAAAACCAGAAATATGTATATAACAATGATATGTCTTTCAACATTATGACAATTATCTCATCATGGACATCTCTTTTTTGTTATGTGGCTTCAGGTATATATAGAGTCTGAGAGGACGACCACTGAAAGTGTCGACTCACTCTCAAAACCAAAAAATCGTTTAAATGTTCTATTAATAGACAATGAGTCTTAAAATCGTAGCTCGAATATAGGAGCTAGATTTAACTGTCTAAATCGAAATACAATAGGATCCATAGCAAGAGGACGATAATGGGTAAAAAACTCATGTTCTAGTTTTTCCCAAAAACGCCTACAAGTATGCTAACGGCCAAATATGTTCTGCTCTGAGTTTCGTAATAAGGGTCGGATGGAGGTCTGGATCTGTCTGTTGAACATTCGAGTTGTCAGATTAAGGTCTAGATCACATTTTTCCCTTATTTGTATCCCATATCTATTTGATGAAAATAACCTGATAATAAGCTCAAGAAAGGAAATGGAGATATGAAATGCATGATCATTATGTACAAAAAGAGACTTATAATAGGAAAAAAGTAGGCAAAACATGGAGTCATCAATGACCCATGGGACCTTCATTTAGTGAATCTATGACATAGCACATACATTCATGGGATACTAAAGAATACCCTTAATTTCACTAAATATTGATAAATACTCCCAAAATCCTTTTGTTAAACCCACCTCCCAATACATCTTTCCCATAGAAAAACTCCCTATTTTTATGAGATATCCTTAAATTTTATTAGATACCCCTTTTTATAACTCCCAATACCTATAAACCCCCTTGTACCCTGCATTCCCCCAACCAATACCTATAATATATTAACTTAATTTTTCACAATTTTAAAACCCTCTTTATAAATGAACATGATAAGATATTGGTGAACAAGGTGAATCCCTTGAGAGATGATCATTGAATCAACAAACCCCTTGTTTACTCTATGTATGATTTCTCATTGTAATCAATATATCTAGACAATTTCATTTAGAATATTCAAGACAAAAACAATTGAATGGTTTCCCTCCTTTTCTATTTGGGTTATAGAAGTATGAACATAGCATGAGAATAATGTTATGGACAACTAAGTTAGATAATTGCCAGAAAGCATAGGGTAACTCCAAACTTTGAAGACTTTGAACTTGCAATTTTGTACAAAGTTGAGTCAAATACTTGAGAGCTTAAGTTTGTTGAAGCTTCTAATAATTTTAAACTTAAATATTGTATTAAATGTTACTTTCATAGATTTGGTGAACATTATTAATTTTGAACTTCACAAAGGGGGTTTAGCAATGCACATTATCCTTTTGTTTATTGGCTATTAAACTTATAAGGAAAATGTAAAAATATGGTGTGCTCTTAACTTGCAAGTTAAGAGCATAAATAATGATAATACTAAATCTCCCCATATGGTAGTCTAAGTATTCAACTTATTTGAGTATATAATATGGAGTGTTTCAACAAGTAATAGGTAATTTAGCCATGCCCTAGATAGTATGACAATTACATAGTCATTACCATGTTTGGTAGAAAGTAGACTGGACATACAGTCCATGGAGATGGACTCTTAGGGCTTATCAAGCGTAGGTAGATGAGTTTACAACCCCTGCATTTTAATGGCAAGTTCGGCAATGGCACAAGAAGTGCATGATATGATATATTTATTGACATCTTGTCAAAGTCTCAGCTAATAAAAGTATTTTTGTAGTACAACCATGGTCTTTTCCACACCAATGTGTCATGTCACCCGACTGTAATGAGCTTCCCAAATAAACTTCACATGCTTGCTTGAAGGAACACATAGATGGAAAAAATGACATAGCAATCCATCCTAAAGATGAAAATCTGCAATTGATGATCATGTGCCCAATGTTTGATATGTGGCATCGAAGTAAAAATCACTATGATATAGTTGGGACCACCTAGAGCTCTCATGGCCACAAGAGTTGAGCACTTTTGTTAGTGCTGCAATTGGAGGTCGAATGAGGAAGTCAATGACTCGGTTGGTGCTACCCTTCTTCTATTTAATGTTTATGTGGAACTTTTGCAAGTAGGTGGACTAATTTTGGTGGTAGTCGTTTTTGTAACTTTCCTTACATTTGTTTGAACTGCAGAGGCTTGTGATCAGTTTGGACGATGGTCTCCTTCCAGAGAATGTAATGCTTCCATTGGCAGCGGGCTTGTACAATGGAGTACATATCTTTATCATAGGTGGTGTACTTGAGGATGACATATGAGAGTGTGTCATTGTGATAGGCCACTAGATGGTCATGCTAAGTGAGGACTATGCCAACCAGATAATCTGAAGAATTTGTCTCAATATCAAAGGGTTGTTGCAAATATGGAAAGGTGAGTACAGGCGTTGAATATAAGGAGTCTTTCAAATCCTTAAATTTTTTTTATTGTGACTTGACCCAAACAAACTTATCCCTAGATCCACCTTGGTGATTTGGTTGAGGAGCCAAGCAACATAAGAAAACCCCAACATGAACCTGCGATAGAACTTGGTAAGGCCCAAGAAATTATGGAGCTCAGTTAGAGTCATTAGGATTGGCTAGTCGTGAATGACTTGGATCTTGGCTAGATCCACATGCACACCATGTTCATCCACAATGTATCCCATATATTTGATGATCTACATGCCAAATGATCATTTTTCTAGATTATCAGATAACTTGTGTCATTGTAGGGTGCTAATGACCTACTAAATGTGTTGCAAATGTTCCACCCAATTTTTATTGAAGATGAGGATGTCATCCATATATACAACCACAAAATAATTGGTGAATGGCCATAGGATGTTTTCCATCATCCTCATGAACATTGTTGGAGCATTATTCAAGCCAAAAGGCATGACCAACCACTCAAAAAGTTCTTCTTTGTACTTGAAGGTAGATTTTTATACATCGGTACCTGGTGCTAGAATGACTTCATATTAATATTACCAAAGTACTTAACACCCTTAAGTTGGTCAAGAGGTCGTCCATAGGGGGAATGGGATACCAGTTTTAGACTATGATTTTTTTAGAGCTCTATAATCAATACAAAGTCCCCATGTCCCATATTTCTTTTGAACCAACACAATTAGGCTCCCGCAATGTGAGGAGATTGGTCGAATGTGCCCCTTTTGGATTAAATCTTGAATCTGGCATTTAGTTTCTTCATTTTCCATGAGAGAACACCTATATACTTGGTCGTTAGTTAAATGTGCACATAGTATCAAATCAATTGAACGCTTGACCTGGCAGTGTATAGGTTCCCCGACATGCGAGGTGAAGATATCTATGTATGCTTCCACTTATTTTTCCACCTGCTTTTGTTGTGTAGCGAGACCCTACACAATGATTGTTGATGTCATGGTGATCTTCAATTCACCTTCAAAGTGAACAATGAAGTGGAAAAATTTCCCGGTTTGGGAGATTACCTTCCTACATTGTTTGGTTGTGATTGAAGAGAGTGTGGTAGTTGGAATGAACTCTTGTGTTCTATAAAGTTGTCTCCCCAAAGTAACAATGACACTATGAGGTCTAGACTCATATATAACATGAAATTTCCACATATATGGTTGTCCTAAAAGGACATCATGAACTTCAAGTGGGCCAACATCACACAATACCTCATCTTCGAAGGGCTTGATGTTGTAGGGTAGGAAACATTTTTGGCTGACGCAGATATCTAATCCTTGGCTTAGCCAACCAATGTTGTATGGTTGCAGTTGTGGTGTTGTAGAAAAATTCAACCTCTTGATGACCTTTGTTGAGATAAGGTTATTTTGGCTCTCACTGTCAATAATGAAATGTAGTGGAGTTCCCTTCACCCACATCTATGAGTGGAAGAGGAACTCTCCTTCCTCTGGCTCCTATGGTTCATCTGGTTCAACCTTTTTGGTAGCGATGTGACACTAGGTTCTACATCAATGATCCACTTCCCCTTGTTTATCTTTGAATCAAAGTTAGAACCAAGTTCTGACTTTGGGGCTTTTAGTTTGGACACCAATGATTGCTTTGAGTGACATTCATTAGTATTGTTCCAAGGGATTTTATTGAGCTCGCACCATTTCCCAGCATCCTACTTCCTCTTCCCATTACCTTTATTTTCTTGTGCATTAGACTGGTTATCTTGAGGTTGGTTTTCCTTGCTCTATCCTTTGATCTGCAAGCTAGAGTTTCCCTTTCCATGCTTTTATTTGTGACAAAATTGCAGACCCAAACTCCCACTTATTATTTTTCTTAATTTTTGCTCGATTTTGACAACATATGGAAAAGAGGATCTCGGTGATGAGATGTCTAAGAATTCGATCTTTGTTCGGATGTACCTATGTAGGCCACTATAGTATTTAGAACCAGGGGTCGATCAGATTCTCTAATACCTAGCTTTGTATGCAAGGTATGGAAGTTGTTAGACTAGTCTGAAACCATTTGGTCCCTCTCTCGATGCAGATTTGTCCATCTCATTCATTGGTCATCATTGTTTCCAACATGGTAGTATTGCTCCTTGAGGGCATCAACAAAATATTCCCATGTGGGTTTATACCCAAACATTGTGGACTCCTCTAGAGATTGTTACTCATAGTAAGTCTCCCACCAATATTTGACATGAGGAACAACCTTAAGGAGTGAAAATGTGATATTTTCCTTATTGGAAAAATTGTGGACAAAGAGATAACCCTATGGCAAAATTAACCATTTCTCCAAGGAATCAATATCTATCTAACCTTCAAATAAATGGATATCAAAGTTAACTTGTACCTTTAAGGGTGTTTTACCTCTGAAGTGACTACTTCTTGAAGGTCCCTTTGTCGTTTCCGGTAGCCTTCAAAGGATTTCGGCAAAATTATCCATCATCTCATTCTTCTATCATGCAAGGGATTCCTCAAGCAACATCTTAATAGGATATCCTACTCTGTCTTCTCTCTTTTATTCCACCATGGGAATCCACTCAGGTCATCAAGAGTGCTCTTTCCCAAACTCAATTAATTCAATACCCAAATCTTTAGACATTAACCTCATTGGGGACATGCACCGAGAAACAACAAAGAGCAGACTAATCTGATAGCTCTAATCCAGATTTACTAGAGAATGAAAAGAAAGAAGAAATATAACAAAGAACACTCACACAAATATATTGTATAGAACACACTATTACTATTTATTATTTGGGTTGGTTGTCATTGATGTCAACCCTTGAAGAAATTTCGGTAGCGAATTCCGATAGCACAAAGGTTTGGGTAATGGACCCAAGTTTGTTTGATGTATAATGGTATGAGTTTTAATATATTTGAAGGTACGACTATTCTATATGGATAGTACATGTCATTCCATTTCCATTCGTATGTGGAACGTCACATAACTTCTCACAGTTAGAGAGTTATGGCCATGTGAAGTTGGAGAACCCTCATGAATCATCTAGAAGCCCCAAAAGTTCAAAGTAGTCAAAGTGGTTGCAAAGAAGAAATTATTTAAATAATAAAGTGAAGGGATGAGTGTACTATAATTCAAAGTGGATACAAAATAAATTATTTAAATAATAAATTTAATGGAGAAATTACTAAGTGGAAAAGTGGTTAGAAGTGGGTTAGCCCTAAAATAAGGAAAGTCGTTTAAAGGTAACTCCTTGAGGAAGCTACATAAAAGTATAAATAAGAGGCAAGGGTCTCTCATTTAATCACTTGATAATATTGAATATCTACAAGTGACTGAGGTAACCAAAGGATATTTAAGGCGAATTTCATAGGGAAGGTGAAGTAAAGAAGGCCGAAATTCAAGGGAGGATAAATTATTTTGATGATGTTTTCTAAGGTATGTTATTTACAAGTCATCTCACCATTTTCGCAGTAACATTTTTTCTAGAATGATTCAGACCAAAAAATATGGAGGTCGTTGAGGAAACATATCCAAGTAGGTGTAATAAAAATTATAGCTTGTGGGTCATTGTATGTTAGGAGTTACACTCCTTGGAAAATAGGGTTTGTGTCTAGTCCTGAAACTAGTCTAAAACAGGTGTTTCGGGTAAAAACGTCATAACTTGTTCATAACAGATCCAAATTCAGTAAGACCAAATGTATTGGTTAGAGTACAGTCTTTAGTATTCTGTGTAACATTTTATGTTCCATAAAACAAATATTTCATGCGGGGCACGCTCTACAAGTTCGCTCTCTAGAATAAGCTAGAATTCAAAAAAGGTATGGCATTTTTGCTATAACTCTTTTTATGAGAGGTTCCAAGTAGTGAAACCTGGAAGAATTGCATAACAGAAACTGGAGAACATTGTGTACTATTTTTAGAACTTTATTCATTACAGGTACATAGTTATGATTATTTCAAGTTAGGGTTGTTGACTAATCCAAAATTAGACATGTGAGACTAAAGTAAAGTTTGATGAAAATGCTAGTCTCTTGTTGTTAAAGTTAAGGAAGGTTTGTAGGTATGTGATCATATAAACCAGGTCTATTACAGAGTTACAAATTAGATTTGGATGATGAAATTGATGAGGGCTTTTGGTTGAGGTACGTGTTGGGTACATGGTTGAGACAAGTAGTTGATGAGTTGGCATATACATGAGGTGTATAGTTGATGATGTTGGTACATCTTGATGAGTCATAGCTTATGTGTATTTGATACATGATTGGTACATATTTTTTGCATGGTTTATGCACTCGTTGATGGTATACGTTGAGGTACAGGTTGGTGCATGGTTGATGCACTTGTTTATGGTACAGGTTGATTACAGGTTGTTTGGTACAGGTTGTTTGGTGTAGGTTCATTGGTACAGGTTTTCAGCAGTATATCTCATAGTGATAGTGTGACAGTAGTTCCATCATTCTACTTATATTTCAGGGTGGTTGGATGGGGCAAGGACAGGTGGTTGTAGCCACCTTTCGGTTGTAGCCGAAGAACATAGCGGGTTGTAGCCTCCTTCTTGTTGTATTTAGAGAATTGGGGAGTTGGAGCTTCCCTCGGGTTGTAGCCTAAAAATAGGGGGTTGAATCCTCCTTCCAGTTGCAACTAGAAAACAAAGGAAGTTGGTGTTTCCTGATGCAGGAGCATCGTCAGCAGCAAGCAAGCGTGGAGGCGAAAGACAGCTGGGATGAACGCCATCACATTTTGGCACATGTCAAAATCATTTTGAAATGTTTTTGAAAGTTTGAATGTGCAGAAATTAATGAAATACTTAAGAAGACGTACTTCCATATTGTAAACAGATCTTGAGCAAGTTGCTCTCATCTGTCGATGTAAAAGGCATTTATGCCCAGTAAATGAAAGTAGGTAGATTTAAAATTCTAGATTACACAGTTTTAGGAGATGGAGGGAAAACGACTATAGACACCCTCATCTTTGTATCATTGTATCAGTCGGAGATGGTAGGATTAATCACATTAGCATAGAGGAGAAGCAGAGACTTGTGGAGAAGAACCCATGTACAGAAGTTTTGAATTAATATATGAAGCTTTGATTCAGACTCATGGTGTTATAATGCTTTCTGTGTATACATGTTGAATGTTATGCTTATGGTTGTCTTATTTTCTCTATCATGCATTTGTTATTATGTTGTGTGTGAATGTATGTTTTCATGTTGGATGTTCAAAAACTGAGAGAGTGAGATAATGAGTTTCAATTGTTTCTCTTCCTGAGTGAGAGAAGTTCCTGCAAGGAGTGCAGTGGAAGTGTTCACAAGGTGTGCGTTGACAGGGTTCAGAGTTTATCTTTGAAAGCTCAGGAGGGATATCATTGTTCTCATTCTAGTAGAAGAGCAAGACAAGCACCGAAGTCGTACAAGGTGTGCGCAGGCTGTTTGAGACCTTAGAGCTTATCAACTAAGGTTAAGAGATTGAAGGATTGTTGTTGCAGAGTTGCACACAGTCAAGAGATTCAAATATTCTGGAATATTTGAAGAAGCATCGCAAGGAGTGTGTGTAGAAGTCTTTTAGGAGATCCGAAGTTGCGATAGAGTATTTTTTGGGATTTCGGGAATTGGGTTTTCAGCATTCCCATGGATAAGGGGCAGAACACTCCACATCAGAAGTACCAAAATCTTGAAACGCGAAGGAAATTGAGGAAGTGCGTTTCGGCATTTCGGCAAATCGGGGTTCGGGAATTTGGGGGTCATAGTGACACAAGGTTAGGGTCGAGAGTTTCAAACTCCCGATACCCAAAAACCCAAAATAGAGGGGGCTGTCGAAAGGTGGCTCAAGTTCCGAAACTTGGAAAAGGTGACAGGTGACAGGAGTCCCACAGCCGTTGATTTTCCTTGGAAGCGGAACACTAGTGTTTTGGGATTCGGCATATCAGGAACCCTATTGACAAAGGGACAAGACATAGTGCTAAAGAAATATCGAAGTCGTGAAGTGTAGTAGGGCTAAGGGTGGACTTTCGGGATTTCGGTAATTCGGGTTTCGGGACCCCGGGAGTCGAGAGGTAGAGTTGCATGACATTGCGACTCCCGAAATCGCGAAGAGTGAAAAGCCGAAATCAGTGGCAAGGTGAGTCGAGAGTTTGGTATTTTGGGTTTCAGAGGTTGAAGGGGCAAAGTGCTCAACAACGGGATTTGCGAAAACGCGAAATCTGGTATCCCGAAAAGAAAAGGAAAAAGTCCCAATGACAGTTGGGGTTTGATCGCGGGGTTCATGACGATGAATGATCGTGCGGGCATAACTCAGGAGGGCCTGTGAACTATACTCGAAGAGGGTGAGTGAGTAATTCCCCGAGAGGAATTAAGAGGGTCAGTCAGACTCTAAGGGCCGAAGTTGAAAGATCCTATGCAGACCTTGACCTGAGGGTTGGGGGACTACGTCAAGTGTGGTATCAGAGCACCGATGATGGACACGGTGAAGAAAAGACATAAATCTTTTCACTGGACACAAGAAGCAGAAAAAAGTTTCAATTTGTTGAAAAGGAAGATTATTAAACAACCAATTTTGGTGTTGCCAAATTTCAACAAGACGTTTCAAGTCAAATGTGACGCTAGCGGATTTTCAATTGGAGTGATTTTGAGCCAAGATGACAGACCGATCACATACTTCAGTGAGAAACTGAATGAAGCGAAAGTGAAGTACTCCACATATGACAAGGAATTTTATGCGGTCATACAGGCACTGAAGAAGTGGAGGCACTATTTGGTTCCTAAAGAGTTTGTTTTGTACAGTGATAATCATGCCTTACAATTCGTAACTCAACAGGAGAAGTTGAACCAAAGACAAGTTAAATGGGTTGAATACATGCATAATTTTACTTTTGTAATTAAACATATTTCAAGAACTGCTAACAAAGTTGTTGATGCTTTGAGCAGGAAATGTTTGCTAATGCAGGAATTCAGAGTCAAAACATTGGGTTTTGAGAACCTCAAGGACATGTACAGAGATGACCCAGATTTCAAAGAGGCGTATGAGGCATCTGAGAATCCAATTCTCAGGGACAGAAGTTAATGGACTGAATGTATTATCCAGGATGGATTATTATTCAGAGGAAATCAACTGTGTATTCCAAAATGCTCCATGAGGGGGAATCTATTGAAAGAAAAACACAGTGGAGGATTGGTCGGACATTTCGGTCATGACAAAACATTCTCGAAATTAAATGGCTCATATTTTTGGCCAGGGATGAGGACCGATGTCAAAAGATTTGTGGACAGATGTAGAATTTGTCAACACACGAAGGGAAAAAGGCAAAACACGGGGTTATACCAGCCATTACCCATACCAGAGAGGCCATGGGATGCAGTGAGCATGGATTTTATATTGGGTTTGCCAAGGACACAAAGAGGATTTGATTCGATCTTTGTGGTGGTAGACAAATTTTCAAAGATGGCACATTTTATACCATGTCAGAAAACCAATGACACAACTCATATTACGAACCTGTTTTTCAAGGAAGTTGTCAGACTTCACGGCTTACCCAGAAGTATAGTTTCAGATCGAGACACCAAGTTCGTGGGACATTTCTAGAGGACTTTATGGAAGAAGTTGGGGAAAAATTTGTCATTTAGCTCATCTTATCATCCTCAGATGGATGGGCAAACAGAAGTTGTAAATAGAAGCTTGGGAGATTTGTTAAGGATCCTAGTGACTGAACACCACAGTCAGTGGAATCACATTCTGCCACAGGCGGAATTTGCTTACAATGATTCATTTAACAGAAGCACAGGGTAGAGTCCATTCCAAATTGTGTATGGAATGCAGCCAAGAGGAGTTTTTGAATTGAAAGATTCAAAACAGAATGAAACTAGAAGTGCTAGTGCAGAGGATTTTGCAGAAGCGATGAAGGGGCTTCATAACCAAGTCAAGGAGCGATTGCAGAATTCGAATCAAGAATACAAGCACAGATCATATCAACACAGGCGAGAAATTCAATTTGAAGTCGACGATCTGATTCTTGCACATATGAGAAAGGAAAGGTTCCCAAGGGGAACATATAACAAACTGAAAATGAAGAAGATTGGACCATGCAAGGTCGTGAAGAAATTTGGGGCAAATGCATATGAGATTGAATTACCCGATGGGATCAGAATTTCACTGATATTCAACATCTTGGATTTGTACCCTTATAGAATGGAAGAAGATAGTGAACAGATAGAAGTTCAGTGGACCAAACAAATGCCTATAGCTGAAAAGCCACAGATGGAAAGTATATTTGACAAGAGAGTCAGCAAGAGGACCAGGGGAAAAGAGTATTTTGAATACTTGATCCAATGGAAGGGACATCAAGTTGAATATGTCAGATGGGAGAATGAAGAAGAAATTCATAAGCATGGACAGACCATGCAAGAGCTCATGAACAGGAATCCATGAAAATTTTCAAGTGAGGGAGTATGATGCAGGAGCATCGTCAGTCGCAAGCAAGCGTGGAGGCGAAAGACAGCTGGGATGAACGCCATCACATTATGGCACATGTCAAAATCGTTTTGAAATGTTTTTGAAAGTTTGAATGCACAGACATTAATGAAATAGTTAAGAAGGCGCACTTCCATATTGTAAACAGATCTTGAGCAAGCTGCTCTCATCTGTCGATGTAAAAGGCATTTATGCCCAATAAATGAAAGTAGGTAGATTTAAAATTCTAGATTAGATAGTTTTAGGAGCTGGAGGGAAAACGACTATAGACACCCTCATCTTTGTATCATTGTATCAGTGAGAGATGGTAGGATTAAGCACATTAGCATAGAGGAGAAGCAGAGAGTTGTGGAGAAGAACCCATGTACAGAAGTTCTAAATTAATATATGAAGCTTTGATTCAAACTCATGGTGTTATAATGCTTTCTGTGTATACATGTTGAATGATATGCTTATGGTTGTCTTATTCTCTCTGTCATGCATTTGTTATTATGCTATGTGTGAATGTATGTTTTCATGTTGGATGTTCGAAAACTAAGAGAGTGAGAGAATGAGTTTCAATTGTTTCTCTTCCTAAGTGAGAGAAGTTCCTGCAAGGAGTGCAGTGGAAGTGTCTGCAAGGTGTGCGTTGACAGGGTTCAGAGTTTATCTCTGAAATCTCAGGAGGGATACTGTTGTTCTCATTCTAGTAGAAGTGCAAGACAAGCACCGAAGCCATGCAAGGTGTGCACAGGCTGATTGAGACCTTAGAGCTTATCAACTAAGGTTAAGAAATTGAAGGACTGTTGTTGCAGAGTTGCACACAGTCAAGAGATTCAAATATTTAGGAATATTTGAAGAAGTGCCGCAAGGAGTGCGTGCAAAAGTCTTTTAGGAGATCTGAATTTGCGATAGAATATTTGTCGAGATTTCGGGAATTGGGTTTTCGGCATTCCAGTGGATAAGGGGCAGAACACTCCACATCATAAGTACCGAAATCGTGAAACGCGAAGGAAATTGAGGAAGTGCATTTCGGCATTTTGGCAAATCCAGGTTCGGGAATTTCGGGGTCGTAGTGACACAAGGTTAAGGTCGAGAGTTTCGAACTCCCGATACCCGAAAACCCGAAATAGAGGGGGTTGTCGAAAGGTGGTTCAAGTTTCAAAACTTGGAAAAGGTGACAGGTGACAGAAGTCCCACAGCCGTTGATTTTCCTTGGAAGCAGAACACTAGTGTTTCGGTGTTTCAGGATTCAGCATATTGGGAACCCTGTTGACAAAGGGATGAGACATAGTGCTAAGGAAATCCCAAAGTCATGAAGTGTAGTAGGGTTGAGGGTGGACTTTCGGGATTTCGGTAATTCGGGTTTCGGGACCCCGGGAGTCGAGACGTAGAGTTGCACGACATTGCGACTCCCGAAATCGCGAAGAGCGAAAAGCCGAAATCAGTGGCAAGGTGAGTCAAGAGTTTGGTATTTCGGGTTTCGAAGGTTGAAGGGGAAAGGCGCTCAACAACAGGATTTGCAAAATCGTGAAATCCGGTATCCCGAAAAGAAAAGGAAAAAGTCCCAATGACAGTTGGGGTTTGATCGCGGGGTTCATGCTGGTGAATGATCGCGCGGGCATAACTCAAGAGGGCCTGTGAACTATACTCAGAGAGGGTGAGTGAATAATTTTCCGAGAGGAATTAAGAGGGTTAGTCAGACTCTAAGGGCCGAAGTTGAAATATCCTGTGCGGACCTCAACCTGAGGGTTGGGGGACTGCATCATTTCCAATGAATGTAATTATTAAAGACATATAAGAAAAAGCATTCAGTGGTTTTCTCCCACTTTGGGTTTCCACGTAAAAAACATCGGTGTACTATGTATATGTATGATTTTTCATTTGTTCATTGTTTATTTACTTTGCAACTATTGGATGATAATGATACATTGATATAACACTTGCATTTTATGGTTAAAAATGATTAAATTGCTATATTACTGATTCACCCCCCTCTCAGTAATCCAACAATTGGTATCAGAGTTGGTTCCTTCTAAAATTAGTTTAACCACTGAAAGGTAGATCATGGAGAGAAAAAACAAGTATAAAAATGGAATACCACAGTTTGATGGACAAAAGTATGCATTCTGGGGCAAAAGGATGAAAACATATATACAAGCACAGAGATTTGAAATTTGGCAATCAGTAGTAGATGGATACAAAGAACCAACAGTTCCGCCAACAAGTGAAAAAACAATGAAACTCAGTCAAAATAATTCCAAAGCCACAAATGCACTTCTTAATGGTCTTAGTGAATTAGTATATACCAAAGTTGTACATTGTAAATCTGCTAAAGAGATTTGGGACAAACGTCAAAATATTTATGAATGAGATTCAAAAGTCAAAGAATCAAAGCTTCAAACTTACAAAGGTCAATTCAAACAACTAAAGATGAAGTAAGATGAGAATATTGCATATTACTTCTTACGAGTTGATAAAACAGTGAATGCAATCATAGGATTTGGAGAATAAATTGAAGAATCTGTAATTGTTCAAAAGGTACTAAGATCTCTTCCTATGAGATTTGATCCTAAGATATCAACACTAGAAGAAAGAGAAGATCTAGACTCAATAAGCATGGATGAACTACATGGAATCTTCATAGCATATGAAATGATAAATGAACAGGAAAATCCAGATATAAAGGAATAAGCTTTCAAAGCATCCAAAAGGTCAAAGAAAAAAGAACATAGCAGCAACAACGACTTCTCAGAAGATGATGAAGAAGAAGTGGCCAACTTTGTCAGAAGATTGAACAAGGGAACCAATGGAAGATATAAAGGTAAGATTCCATTGATTTGTTTTATTTGTGATGGTATTGTTCATTTTGCTAACAAATGTCCTCATAAGAAAAATAAGAGGAATGATGAATATTACTCAAATAGAAAACAAACATATAGGCAAAAAAATCAAAAAGAAAGATTTCAAGAAAAGCTTATGCACCAAAGAAGACATCTCCTCATCAGATGAAGATGAAGTCAGTGACAGTGAGATAAAAAGAGTTCTATTCATGGAAATAGAAGACTTTGATAAAAAAAGACACCGAAGAAGAATATGAAAAGGCAGAAGTTGACTACCGAAAAGAATTGTTGAGTGTCATAAAAGTTATAAGAAGAGAAAAGAAGAAAAACAAGAAGCTACAAGCAGAACTAGACAAGAAAGAAGACACTCATGAACTAGAATAAATGATCATGAAATTGAAGGTTCAAATAGAAGAAGATTACAGAATTGAAGAAGCACTCAAATAACAGTTAGAAGAAAGAGACAGGATCATTGGATATTTGGAAGCAGAGATTGTCACATTGAGAAAGGATCTTCAAAAGAAAAATATGCAGAATAACTCAAAAGTTCTGGATGATATTATCATCCATCAAAAGCCTTATCATGACAAGTCTAGACCTGGATACAATGAGACAGAAAAGGGATCAAGATCCAAAGCAACTGAATAAGAAACATATCCAAAAATCTATGCAGAAACAATCAAAAGGGATAGGAAGATCTACAAGGAAGATTACAAAGACACTCCTCCACTGAGAAGATTCAGACTTCGGAATCAACGACCGACAGAAACAAATATGCCTCATGAAGAAGAAGGATTCATAAGAGTAACTCCTTTCACAAGATCTTCAACTCCCAAGTATCAAACTATATATTTTGGTTTATGTTATGCATGCAATAATTTTGGACATAAAGTTGTAAATTGCAGAGCTAATAGCAGGAACATAAACAACTTTGGAAGTCATACACAAAATGGCTATCCAATAAGGCCTAGTGAAACACAGAGAAGAAGCTACAACAGGTTTGAATTATTAAGCATTGAAGTGGAATGCTACAAGTGCAACAACTTTGGACACATGGCCAAATATTGTAGAATGGCAGTGCCGCCTAGAGAACCACAACAAAACAACAACAGTCACAGAGAGGAACCTCAGAAGAGAACATGGATAAGAAAGCAGAATCAGTATAGCAATGAAGAATGAACACTCGCTCTACAATCTAAGAAGAAGAAACGTGGTTGGTATGTTGACAGTGATTGTTCAAAACACATGACAGGTGATAAATACAGGTTTCTTACAGTAAGAAAGGAAATAGATGGATCAATCTCCTTCGAAAATGATGATTCAGCTAAAATCATTGGAAAAGTCATAGTCAGAATTGGAAACAAGAATACCAAGGCAGAAAATGTTCTACTAGTAGAAGATATTAAACATAATCTTCTAAGTGTGAGTCAAATGTGTGACCAAGGCCATAAAATTACTTTTGATTCACAGAAGTGTGAGATAAGAAAAGAAGGTTCAAGAAAATTGATTGCAACATCTGCAAGAACTTCAAGCAACATATATGTATTAAGTGAAATTGGAAATGAAAAGTGTTGTCTAGGAAAGGAATATGAAGGTTGGCTATGGAATAGAAGAATGGGTCACATACACTTTGATAACCTTGTCAAAGTCAGCAAAAGGGAAGCATTTAGAGAAATGCCCCAGATCATGAAACCAACCAACACTTTATGCAAGCATTGTCAACAAGGAAAGCAAACAAAGACCAGATTCAAATCAAAGGAATATTCAACGACAAGACCACTGGAAATTGTGCATATTGATCTAGTTGGACCAACTACAACAAAGGGTTTAAAAGGTGAGAAATAATTTATGCTATTAGTTGATGATTATACAAGAATGACTGCAATTTTCTTTCTCGGGAATAAGTCAGAAGCTTTTGAAAACTTCAACATCTACAAGGAAATGGTTGAAAATAGAATAGATTCAAAAATCAAATGTTTGGATCTGAAAATGGAGGAGAGTTCACTTCAAATGGATTTATGGACTACTGTAGCATGCATGGAAAAAAAATACAATTCTTTGTTATTGGGACATGTTAGCGTCGGAAGTCACTCCTGGATTGCTTGCAGGAGCAGAGCCCGACCCCCATCAGTTTAATGTCACGAGTTGTTTATAAGGGGTGATCAAATGGAGATAATGGCTCGAGGAGGTATCACTCTAACTCAGAGACTGGGTCTGGTACGTAAAGAACAAAGGAGGTCTGGAATCCTAACTTCAGCCAGTGGATTAATCAAAAGATGAGCAGGGGGAAGACTTAGGAGAAAATGAACAAACAGCTCTGGGCATCAGGCTTGCAATGGTTTGTAGGGGAAAAACTTTGAACGCGGGATCCTCCTGGTTCAAGGCTTCAAGGAACTGAAAGAACACTTGACTGGATCCTCCAATTCCAAGTCATTCAGCGTTAAGGAAATCACAGGGACTGATTAGAGGCTTTGTAACTATTACAGTGATCCATTACAACATCATCCTATATGATCCATATGGATATCGGTGGCCACCCACCTTTTCCAACTGGCTCAAAACAGCGTTCTGACATTTTTGGCAATTTACTATTTTTAGCAGTTTTTCGGGTCCTGAACTTCTGGAGCCGTTTTGAGGCCCTAAACGACGTTTTTTGGGGTATGTTGCGGTTGCAAATATCAATCATGGAATTTTGTCAAAAATGTTGTAGTCCTCGGATAGATCTTTCCAATGAGCTATCATACGCCTAAAACGGAGATCGTATGCAAAAGTTACGACCCCGGGAAGTTGATGCACCAACTTACCCAAACGGGGCCCACATGAC
>ML785327.1:652974-671213 GCA_009831015.1 Picea engelmannii | reverse complement strand
ATAGGGCAAATGTACGTGGCAGGATTCATGAGCTTGGAAGTGTACAAGCCGGGTGGACAAGACACAGGGGCCGGGAAGAGAATATGACTTGGCATGACACGGGGATGGACGTGGCGGCAAGGAGGTGTGTGATGAGGTTTCGGTCTTTCGGGGATTCGGGATTCACGAGTTTGAGGTGCGTGAGTTCCTTGCCTCCGGGATCCTCGATATCCTGATATGCGATGAGCTCCTCCTCCTGGGAGTTAGCCCCTATCGGCTATAACAAGATCCATGTGACCAGTCTCTGTGTGATCGTAGCTTAAACCCTCCATCGAAGTTTCGGCGTTCATGAGGACACGAGCACGCATAGCGACAGCCTGCCACCTGTAATCCACTTTCTCTTGCGGTCCCACATGCTAATCCGGCGATTGCCAAGATATCGCTTTTCGCGATCTCGCAATTCTGCATACAAATCTTTGCAGCTCTAACCCGCGAACCTCCGATCTTGCGATACGCCGATGCCACTTGGCGATGTCTCCCTACAAGGATTTTTCTTCTGACACCTGTCCTTCACTACGATCCGTAGCTCCGTCGGGAAATCGCGTATCGGGATATTGTGATTCCCGTTGTCATGTGCATGGGATTTTCAGTTCCCCAATCCCTGACTCTACGGGATCTCTCGCCACGTGCCTCAGCTGACGGACGGCTCTGATCCAGTCGGGAAATCGCGCATCGCGATTCATTCATGTAAGAGTTTCCTACTTCCAGAAAATCCGATCCTCTGATGAACTGAAATCCCGACTCTCCTCCTGATGCCTGATGCGTGTCCTGCCAAGGCCGACGACTAGGATCCCATTGGTATTTCGAGACTTGAAAGATCTCAGCTCTCTTACCCTTTGAAAACCCGATACCACAATTGTTACTAACAGGACACATCAACATAATGGAGTGGTTGAAAGAAAGAACGGGACAGTACAAGAAATGGATCGAACAATGCTAATGGATTCCAAATTGACAAATATTTTTTGGACATGTACAGTGCATACAACAGTTCACATTCAAAACAGAGTAATGCTCAGAAACAACACTAACAAAAATCCCTACGAGATATGGAAAGGAAGACTAGCAAATGTGAAGCACTTCAGAGTATTTGGAAGCAAATGCTACATAAAAAGAGAAGATGGTTGAATGGGAAAGTTTGACTCTCGTGTGGACAAAGGAGTATTTATTGGTTACTCAAGTACAAGGAAAGCATACAAGTGTTACAATCTGAGGTTGAACAAAGTTATGGAAAGCATCAATGTAACAATTGATGAAACAAGTGGATGAGAATTAAAGGAAGAAGAAAATGAATCAATGGAACAGCTTTACAAAGAAGAAGAAGAAGATGAAGAAAAAGTAGAAGGGGAAGATGAAAAGGATCAGACAGAAGTAGAAGAGCAAGTTTAGCAAGTGCCTCCAAAGACACCTAGAAAATGAGTACAGAAGAATCATCCTTCAGATTAAATTATCGGAAACAAAGATGCAGGAGTTGAGACTAGAAGAAGAATCGGTTCACCAGAACAAATGCACCTAGCACTCTTATCTACGATTGAACCAAACGGTTTTCAAGGGTCCAGCAAGGATGAATTCTGGAATAAGGCCATGGATGAAGAATTGGATCAAATAGAGAAGAATGACACTTGGGAATTGGTTCCAATACCAAAGAATAAGAATGTTATTGGCACAAAGTGGGTTTTCATAAATAAATTGAATGAAGATGGACGGGTTACAAGGAACAAAGCTAGATTAGTATGTAAATGATACGCACAGGTTGAAGGAATCGACTTTGAAGAGACATTTGCCCCAGTTGCCAAAATGAAAACAATCAAATTACTTTTATCTTATACATGCTCCAAGAATATTAAAGTGTATCATATGGACGTGAAATCAGCTTTTCTAAATGGGGAACTTGAAGAAGAAGTCTACATTGAACAACCAAAAGGATTTTAGTTGTGAGAGAACATAGATTATGTGTGCAAATTGAAGAAGGCCTTGTATGGTCTAAAACAGGGTCTTAGAGAATGGTACTCTAGGCTGGATAAATATCTACAGCAGGCAAGATACATAAAAAGAAGTGCATACAACAACCTCTACATTAAGGTAACTCAAGATAGTATTTTATTAATTGAAGTTTATGTTGATGATATTATTTTTGGTAGCAATGATGACAGGTTAAGCAAGAAATTTGCAAAGGATATGCAGAATGAATTTGAAATGTCATTACTCAGAGAACTATGCTTCTTTTTGGGTCTTCAGATACGTCAAAGCAACCAAGGAATTTTCATTTCTCAAACTAAGTATATCAAAGAAATGATAAAGAGGTTCGGAATGGAAGATTGTAAACCAGTTACTACTCCTATGCAAACCAATTGCAAACTAAGAAAAGACGATGATTCAAAGTCTACAGACCAGAGGAAATATAGGTCAATGATTGGTAGCTTACTATATGTGATGGCATCCAGACCAGATGTAATGAAGCCAGTTGGACAGGTGGCACAATTTCAAGCAACACCAAACGAATCACATGTCTTAGTAGTGAAGAGGATTTTCAGATATCTCAAAGGAACAGAAGAATTTGGATTATGGTATACAAAAGGAAAGGATTTTTCACTTATTTCCTACACAGATGCAAATTGGGCAGGTTGCATTGATGATCGACGAAGCACCAGTGGAGCAGTGTTCTACTTGGGTGAGTGTTTAGTATCTTGGCTACACAAGAAACAATCATCAGTATCTCTATCTACAGCCGAGGCAGAGTATATTGCAGCAGCAGGATGTTGTACACATGTTCTATGGATGAAACAAACTATGACAGATATACAGGTTGATTATGATGAGCCCATTCCAATCTATTGTGATAATACAAGTGCCATCGGTATCTCAAATAACCCAGTGATGTACTCCAAGACGAAGCACATTCTAATCAAGTATCACTTTCTACGGGAACAGGTTGCAGAGAATAACATCAGAGTTGAATATGTGGTCACAAAATAACAAGTGGCAGACATATTTACAAAATCGCTTCCACAGGAAGCCTTTGAGTATCTTCACCAGAGACTCCGAGTGATTTCTACTCTAAAATGAATGATTTTGAATGATTATCTTATATGTCTTAGATTTACACAAGGAAGCACCATAAAGAGGACAATTCAAGTTGGGAGATCAGTTTCAGGAAGAGTTCATTCAGGGGGAGCAACCCCGGATGGAAAGATACATTTTCCATTGATGACAAAGGGGGACAGATTTATCAGATGCAAAGGTAAATGGTTGTAGAAAGAGCACAGAGGTATGGTTCTAGGGGGAGCGATGGGCATAGGGGGAGCATGAGTGATATCACTTCAGTATTGCATCAAAGTGTTGCCATCAATGCCAAAGGGGGAGATTGTTGATTATTTGGGTTGGTTTTCATTGATGTCAACCCTTGAAGAAAGTCTGGTAGTGAATTTTGGTAGCACAAAGGTTTGGGTAATGGACCCAAGTTTGTTTGATGTATAATGGTATGAGTTTTAATATATTTGAAGGTAAGACTATTCTAGATGGATAGTACATGTCATTCCATTTCTGGTGGTATGTGGAACGCCACATAATTCCTCACGGTTAGAGAATTATGGTCATGTGAAGTTGGAGAACCCTCATGAGTCATCTAGAAGCCCCAAAAGGTCAAAGTAGTCAAAGTGGTTGCAAAGAAGAAATTATTTAAATAATAAAGTGAAGGGATGAGTGTACTATAAGTCAAAGTGGATACAAAAGAAATTATTTAAATAATAAACTTAATGGAGAAATTACTAAGTGGACAAGTGGTTAGAAGTGGGTTAGCCCTAAAATAAGGAAAGTGGTTTAAAGGTAAACCCTTGAGGAAGCTACATAAAAGTATAAATAAGAGGCAAGGGTCTCTCATTTAATCACACTTGAGAATATTGAATATCTACAAGTGACTAAGGTAACCAAAGGATATCTGAGGTGAATTTCATAGGGAAGGTGAAGTAAAGAAGGCCGAAATTCAAGGGAGGATAAATTATTTTGATGATGCTTTCTAAGGTATGTTATTTACAGGTCATCTCATCATTTTCGCAATAACTTTTTTTCTAGAATGATTCAGACCGTGAAATATGGGGATCGTTGAGGAAACATATCCAAGTAGTTTGGATAAAAACTCTAACTTGTGGGTCGTTGTATGTTTGGAGTTACACTCCATGGAAAATAGGGTTTGTGGCTAGTCCTGAAACTAGTCTAAAATAGGTGTTTCGTTTAAAAACGTCATAAATTCTTCATAACATATCCAAATTCAATAAGACCAAATGTATTGGTTAGAGTACAATATGTAGTATTTTTTGTACCATTTTTCATTCCATAAACAAATATTTTGTGCGGGGCACACTCTACAAGTTCGCTCTCTAGAATAAGCCAGAATTCAACAAGGTAAGTCATTTTTGCTATAACTCCTTTTCTGAGAGGTTCCAAGTAGTGAAACCTGGAGGAATTTCAAAAAAGACATTGAAGAACATTGTGTACTATTTTCATATCTTTATTCATTACAGGTACATATTTATGATTATTTCAAGTTAGGGTTGTTGACTAATCCAAAATTAGTCATGTGAGACTAAAGTAAAGTTTGATGAAAATGCTAGTCTCTTGTTGTTAAAGTTAAGGAAGGTTTGCAAGTATGTGATCATATACACCGTGTCTATTACAGAGTTACAAATCAGATTTGGATGATGAAATAGATGAGGGATTTTGGTTGAGGTACATGTTGGGTACATGGTTGAGACAAGTAGTTGATGAGTTGGCACATACATGAGGTGTATAGTTGATAATGTTGGTACATCTTGATAAGGCATAGTTTATGTGTATTTTATGCATGATTGGTACATATTTGGTGCATGGTTGATGCACTCGTTGATGGTACAGGTTGGTGCATGGTTGATGCACTTGTTTATGTTACAGGTTGATTACAGGTTGTTTGGTGCAAGTTCATTGGTACAGGTTTATAGCAGTATATCTCACAGTGATAGTGTGACAGGTATTTCCATCATTCTAATTATATTGCAGGGCGGTTGGACGGGGCAAGGATGGGTGGTTGTAGCCGGAGCACATAAGGGGTTGTAGCCTCCTTCTGGTTGTAGCTAGAGAATTGGGGAGTTGGAGCTTCCCTCGGGTTGTAGCCTGAAAATAGGGGGTTGAAGCCTCCTTCCAGTTGCAACTGAAAAACAAAGGAAGTCAGTGCTTCCAATGAATGTAATTCTTAAATACATTTAAGAAAAATCATTATGTCGATTTCTCCTACTTTGGGTTTCCACGTAAAAACATCGGTGTACTGTGTATGTGTATGATTTCTCATTTGTTCATTGTTTATTTACCCTACAACTATTGGATAATAATGCTACATTGATATAACACTTGCATTTTATGGTTAAAAAGGATTAAATTTATCTATTATTTATTCACTCCCGCTCTCAGTAATCCAACAATAAGAAATAAAAGAAGAAATATAACAAAGAATACTCACACAAATATATTGTAGAGAACGTACTATTACAACTAAACTCAAATTCAATTAATGAATGGAAACTAGAAAATACTATAAAATGCATAGTTACATAACTAGCTAGAATGGTGGTAGCTACATTCATTCATAAGTTGACTACCAGAAATAGGCCAATGAGTCTTTTCATGAAAATACCTAAGAGGAAAAAACCCTAAACATCAAACCCTAACCCTAGGAGATGAAGCGACAAAAGGGTTGCGGGTCCCTAAGTGGTTAGTTGATATGTCAACTTCCCGAGGGTACAACTTTTACATATAATATCCATTTGGGGCCCATTATAGCCCATTAGAAAGATCTAACTCAGAAATATATCTTGCAGCAAGCCCAAGAATGGGCCTCAAGGGAACAAGGGCAAAAAAACACTATTTAGGGCCTCAAAAAGAACCTCAGAAGTTTAGGACTCGAAAAACCATGGAAAACTACCAAGCAGGAGAACTATTGTGAGTAAGTGGAAGAGGTGGGTGGCCACCGACATCCATCTGGATCATATGGCATCTTATATGTTGCTAGAGATATAGTTATATAGGTAGTAAAAGAGGAGTATAGCTTGGATATTTTGAAACCTTTGATATATTTGTAGGTCAAAGATATAAAACATTCAATACCAACATCAAATGCAAATTTCTCAAATGATTGGAAATCCTTGGAATCCATGTGTTTATTTTTATAGTAAAGCTCAAGAGTGGTGGAGGAGTTTGTATAGACACACCAAATTACAGTCCACATTGGAAGAATTTGAAAAAATCTTCTCGAAAAAAATGGATCAAGTACTAAAAAATGGAAGTGATAAATAAAACTCAAGATGAATTGTAAGAAGCAAATTAATAGCTCAAGATGAATTGAAAGAAGAAAATTAATAACTCAATAAGAAAGGTAACTAGCAATCTAATATATGGGCCCTCAATAAAGCATTCATTAAGGAAGTTCGTAAATTGAAGCAAGAAAATATTAGCAAAGGAAAATGGGAAAAAGATGAGTCAAGGGAAGAATTGAAAAAAAAAAAAAGATGAAGAAATCAAAAGGTTACATAAGCATAATCAAGAGCTTCTTAATGATGTTAAGAATGTGAAAAAATTTCTACAATAGTTTGAATCAAAGAATGAGGAATCTACTACGAAGTGGAAGCGAAAATTTTTGAAAGACTAGACGAGAAAATTTGCAAGAAGGTTGAAGAAGCCTTAAATACTAATGAGGTGAAATAAAAAAATGCAATCTAGAATTGAAGAAGCGTGTATGAATTTGATAGATGGCATCACATTATAGCTTCAAACAGAGAAGGAAGACAAGATTCAAGAAGGTCACCATAAGATACATAGAATTTGAGCTCCAAATTGAGCATGTATGTGTCAAATATGGTGGTATTATCTCAAACATCAGAGTAATCAAAGACCAAACATAGAGGATAGAGAATGCCATCATCTCTAAGAAGAATATTGATGATATGGGGTGTGTAGAACAAAGGAAAACAATTAAAGGTGAAACCATATTGACACCATCGTCAACAAGAAAGACAAGATCGGCATCAACATTACCAAGGAAGAATATGGAAAAATCAACAATATTTATGGAACAGGGGATCATGGAACCCTTATTCGATGATATATTATCAAATTCCAACAACTACAACAAATTGGATAAGTTATAACAAAAACACTTGGAAGCAAGTGAGATAAAATTATGCATCGATCAAATATCAAGGATTACAACAAGAAATAATTGAATTTGGATAGATGGATCATCATCAATGGAAATACGAGAGCATGAATATAACAAAATCTTATCACTTGGTTTCATCACATGTAAAACCCTTAAATGTAAAACTTTAAGGAGGGTACTATGATATCACCTCAAGGAGGGTATATATGGGGGTAAACATATATGTAATGGGTTAAATATATATGTAATAATGGTCAGCCTACTAAAGGGCCCACATCTGCAATGAGTGAGAATAGGTATATATAAAGCTCAATATAATCATCGTTGGCATATGAACTTATGATTTGGATATATAAATGTACTATATGTAATGGGGTAAATATATATGTAATAAGGGTCAGCCTATTAAAGGGCCCACATGTGCAATGAGTGAGAATAGGTATATATAAAGCTCAATATAGTCATCATTGGTATATGAACATATGATTTGGATATATAAATGTACTGAGATATTTGGAGGAGGTTCGCATGTTATTTAAGGAATTATTGTGTAATTCATATCTATTATCACTTTTGGAGTTGTGCTCAATGTTCAAATATCTTGTACATTATGTGTACTTTGGTTTGGTATGCTACAATAAGTATTTGGTACATAATACATGTCCTAGTACTGGCCCATGCTCCTCCTCAATTATCATGGATTTGAATAAAGATGGAAACTATTGCATGTGTCCCAACTTTTGCGCTCTTAACAAGATGGTGATAAAAGACAGATTTTCAATTCTAATCATTAATGACCTTGTGGAAACTCTTCATCGTGTACAATTATTCACTAAACTTGATCTTCGTTTATCACCAAATTTGAATGAAGGAAGTAGATATTCCTAAGATTGCATTTTGCATATGTAGAGGACATTATGTGTTTTTGGTGATGTATTTTGGTCTTTGTAGTGCTCCATCCACTTTTCAAAGCCTTACAAACAAGATCTTCTAGCCCTTTTTGTGCAATTTTGTGCTTGTCTTCTTTGATGATATCTTGATCTACAAAAAAAATTGGGAGACACATGTGGCACATGTTGATCAATCCTTCTAACTACTCCAAGATAACCAATTGTCCATCAAATTTTCCAAATGTTATTTTGGAACTTCTAAAGTGGAATATTTGGGTCATATTGTAAGTCGTGAAGCGGTGTGATGTGGCCCTAAGAAAATTGAGGCAATAAAAGAGTGTCCACGCCTAAAGGCACTCAAAATTTTGTGTGTTTTCCTTTGTCATACTAGCTACTACAATAAATTTGTGTATAGTTATGGAAAAGTTGCATCTCCATTAACACCCTTGTTTTAAAAAATTCCTTTGTTTGTAATTGTGTGGCAGAGAACACTTTTCATGCCTTAGAGGAAGCTATGTGTGCTACTCCAATATTAGTAGAAACGAAATTCACTAAGTCTATCATCCTAGAACGTGATACCTATGATAAAGGTATTGGGGTAGTGTTGATGCAAGAATGGTGCTCATTGGCATTCAATAATAAATGATTGTGTGATAAAAAAATTGGCAAGTCTACATTTGAAAAATAAATGATGTCCATCCCTCATGTAATCGATACATGCGGTCCTTGCTTGATTGTGCATTGTTTTTGGATCAAGGAAAACCATAGAAGTTTGAAGTACTTCTTGGAACAACATTTGTCTTCATTAGAGTAGAAAAAGTGGGTCCCCAAGATGTTAGGCTATGAATATGTGATCATTTACAACTAGGGCAAGCAGAATATGGTGGCAAGTGTCTTGTCTCAGAAGTATGAGGAAGAAATTTCCCTATTGGCCTTATCCTTACTGATGCTAGAATGGATAGAGAAGGTGTGTTGAGAATGCCTAGTTAATTACAAGGTCATTCAACTTCTCCAACAATTGCAGGAAGACTCAAACCCTCCTACAAGCTACACTTGGTATAAAAACACATTACGCTGTAACGGGTGTATCTTTTTGGTGCAAACTTTTTCTTTAAAGTTAAGGGAATTAAAGGAATTGCATTCATCTCCCACAATAGGTCACTTTGGCTTTCAAAAAACATGTGAGTGAGTTAAGTGTTCATTTTTTGGGATGGTGTTATGAATTTCATCCATGTCTTCATGGTTGAATGTGACATGTCAAAGAAACAAGGGTGAAACAATGAAGCCACATGGGGCATTGTGATCCTTATTGATCCCCACAAAAATCTAGGTCAACATTTCCATGGATCCTATAGTTGGGCTTCCTAAAGCGGGAAACAAATATGTCATCATAGTGATTGTTGAGCATGTTTCCAAATATTCCCACCTTTCTACCCCACAATGCTCCTTTAAGTCATCTATAATTACATAACTATCCATGTTTCATATTTTTAAACTACATGACATGTCCAATTCAATTGTGACAAATCATGATCCCACATTCACCAACCATTTCTTGCACGAGTTGTTTAAACTACATGGAACCCAACTGAAAATGAGCATGACCTACCACCCTCAAACACATGGTCAGACAGATGTGGTCAATATATCCCTAGAAACTTATTTGATATGTTTTTTGTTTGATCAATAGGGCCAATGGGTATAATGGATACCCCTTGCAAAATTGTGGTATAATACTCCCTATCATGGTGCTACCAAAACATTACATTATGAGGCTATATATGGACCAAAACCCCCATCCATGGCCTCATACTTACCAATCGCATCTAAGGTTCAATAAGTGTACATAAATCTTAATGCAAGAGTTGACATTCTTCGCACACTTAAGGACAATTTAGTCTCTGGCTCAAAATCAAATTAAGTAACAATCAAATCAACATTAATCCAAGCATCACTTTCAAGAAGGGGATCAATTATTTCTTTGTATCTATCCCTATAATAAAACCACTCTTGAGAATAAGAGCCACCATAAGCTAGCACCCAAGTTCTATGGTCCCTATCAAATCCTTAAGTGAATTTGACAAGTCACCTACAAATTGGCTTTCCTATCCCACTCCAAGATCCACCTGGTATTTTATGTTTCTTTGGGCCAAATTGTTGAGTTCAACCATCCTCATTGAACTTGATGAATAGGGTTCCACTTGGTTATATCCCAAGGAAGTACTAGACAAGAGAGATCATTGTATACACTAATGGACTATCCAAGAAGTCTTGATATAGTGGAAGGACACATAGCTTGAATATGCCACTTGGGAACTAGCCACAATTTTACAATTGTTTCCACATCTCCAATGTTGAAGATAACACTACTTTTGAAGGGGGAGGGCATGTTAGGGTACTACTCTTAACCCTCGTAGTCATGGGTACTTAGGCTATTAAGAGTTAGGTATTTAATGTACGATGGACATTTACTTTGAATAAGGCCCACAAGGTAGTTGGTGTGTGGTTAATTAATGTAAAGGGTTATATTTACTTAATAAACCTCGCTAGGTAGTTGGAAATCATTAATGAATATGGCATAGTCATTAATGTAGGGGTACTGGTGTTTAGGTCTTGGGGTAGATATAAACTATTTATATAGGTAGAGAGATATGTAATATTCTGTGAAGAATTATTCTTGTATTGGATCTCTACTCATCTGGAGGTTTCCCCCTCAAATAGGAATACAAATATTGCTCACCTTTTGGAATATTGATAAAGGGTTACTATTATGTAGGTTCACTACTCTTTTTTCTGTTTCATTTACTTTTTATGGTTTGAATCTCCTAATATATCATACCTTGACTTCAAATGCTTTGAAATTTTAACCAAAGATGCATCACTAAATGGTATTTTGATTCCCTTTGAACCACAAAGATTGGATGCTTGAGCAGGGAGAAAATATTTCTACAATACATTTCATTATTTTTCTATAGGAAAAATGGGCAGTTTCATAAGGTTAAAGTTAAGAGGCCATATCCTCGTCACCAGTGCTCAAAGCATTTATCATGAACCATTGTTAGAAATATCTCGAATTTTTCTTTCAAATGGGAGCTGAGTGAGATTGGATGCACAACCATAGAGATATTCTTACTGCAAGACATCACTATTTTTGTTAACAAAATAAGAAATTCTAAAATATAAACTTTTAGAGACCATATGTAGTGTTCCTTAACCCTTAAAATTGAAAAACAAGCCAGGTAATAAGTGTAGAAAACCATATACAAGAGTCAGTAAGATAAAATATGCAGATTAAACCCTTATATTAATGGTATTCAGAAGAAAGAAAGCAATGTTCACTTGCCTCTTAAGGTGGGGCAAACTTTCATTGAGCAAATCTTCAAATACAACAATACTCGCACTACAAGGAAAAGATCCTCTAGCAGAGGTTTTTGTGGATTCCCCTATTAAAATAGCCCAAAAATCCGTTTATATCGGAGGACACTAGCGGAAGCGAGCGGGCGGAGGTTTTAGAGGATGTTTTTGTATGGTGAATTTATAAATATATAACGCATCGGTGCCCGCAAAACTAACACACCATACTATGGTTATTTCAAACAAAAAAAATACTTCGGTGCACTACAGAAATAATGACGCACTGAGGCACATAGTTGCTCTTAAAAATTGTGCACCCTAGCACTGTTATTTTTAAAAATTTATATACGACGGTGTGCTACTTAAACAATTGCATTAGTGCGGACGATTGCTCCCAAATAATGGAGCATCGTGGTAAGGTTTTCGAAAAATTCTTCGGTGCACTATGTAAATAATGACGCACCGGTGTGTCTAGTTATTTAGCGTTCCATAAAAGGGTTAAATTAAAAAAAAAATACCGGCCATATTCTTAATCATGTAGAGACATCAGCCGAGAGAGCAGCATGAGAAGAGGGTTGACCTGTACAATGTTGTACCAGATTGGGAGATGAGGGAGAGGGAGAGGAATTCGTTTCCTGGGTGTTTCTGTGAATTTTTTTGTATGCATTTAAACTGTAAAGACTTGAGTCTAAAGTATAGGCATTTCAGTTGTAAAGACTTGAGTCTAAAGTATAGGAATTTCAGTTGTAAAGACTTGAATCTAAAGTATGGATAGTCTCTCAAAATTATAATCTATAATCATTTGAATCATGTTGTAGACTCAAGTATTTGGTGAACTCCCAACTAACGAGTTGTCTAGCAAAATTATAATCTATATTAGTTGTTAATTCACAATTGTGTGTGATTATGATGACAATTTGAGTTATTATGACCATGATGTCCATGATGGGAATCTTGATCCATGGGTACCTACTACTGTCTGGATCACCCATCCCATATCGCCATCATGATCGTTAATGATTATAACCTTGTGTGATCTCATTGTTAATGATCATAACCAGCTTGCATGATCGTCAATGATCATAACTTGCATGATATCATCGTCAATGATCATAATGTGTGTGATCTCATTGTCAATGATCATAAACTGTGTGATCTCATCGTCAATGATCATAACCTGTGTGATCTCATCATCAATGATCATAACCTGCATGATCTCACCATCAATTATCATAACCTTGATCTCTGCATCAATGATCATAACCGTCTCTCAAAATCCTAAACTATAATCATTTCTCGTTTATAATTTAGTTGGGAGTTCACAAAATCCTTTAGTCTACAACATGCTCAGTCTAGAAAAATTCTAATCTATATTACTGGAAAATAAAAAATTTGATAATGTTTAAAGAAGAACGATGTGTATATTTAAAAGACATTGCACTAATGCATCTATAACACCTCAACGCACCAGGGTGTTTCATTAATAACTGCATCATGACATGATTAAATAAAACAAATATGCACCATCGTAGGATTATTTCAAAAAATATACTTTGGTGCGCTCTGTGGTATACTGATGCATCAGACATCATGTGTGCTCTAAATGGACGCACCATGATAGGGTTATTTTAAAAAATATATAATCTGGTGCGCTTGTTAAAACCAGACGCACCAGTGTCACTAATAATAGAGTGCACCGTGACATGGTTAAATAAAAACATTTATGCACCATTGTAGGATTATTTCAAAAAATATGCGTTGGTGCGCTCCATAGTATATTGACACACCAGGGTGTATCGTTGCTCCAAATGGAGCACCGTGTTAGGGTTATTTAAAAAAAAAAAATCGGTGCCCTATGTAACACCAGACTCACCGGTATGTCAGATAATTGACCACATCGTGACAAGGTTAAATAAAAAAATTACAGACCATTGTAGGATTTTCTTCAAAAAATGTATACGTCGGTGTGCTCCATAGTAACCAGATGCACTAGTGCACACCCGTGCTCTAAAAGGGCACCCCATGTTTGGGTTATTTGTAAAAAATATTATTTGGTGTGCTACGTAAATATTTTATCACTAGTGTGTTCAATCATCAAGCACACTAGAACGGGGTTTAATAAAAAAAAATACCGACCATAAAATTCATTTTTACCATTTTCAGTGTTGTAGAGCTCAAAAGAACCGGTGCAACTTTTTCCTCTCTGAAGTGCCATTTCATTAGTGCTTCCCTTGCTTTCCTTCCTTCTGTCTCTTGTTGTGTGCGTGGCTTTCAAATTTTTCCAAACGGTGGAAAAATTTTGTTTTTTTACTATGTGCCAACCATGTCTGCCCAACAACAAAATGTCTAGGTAATATCTTTGTTTCTTTATAACTTAAATTTTCGGCGGATTAAAATTCAAAATTGAGTTAATTTTTCACTACTTAAAAAAATAAATAAATTGTGCGGTGCATTCAAGACATTCAACTCGCACCGTGGTCGATGCACCCTATAAATTTATAGGGCACAGAGCAACATAATGTTAAATTCTTCGGCGATGCGTAGGTAAACAAGAATGCATCGGCCAATTTCGTTTAACGACACACGTCGTAAAATTATATAGTTATTCAGCGGTGCGTCTCAGTACCTCTAACGCACCGGTCTATTACGGTACATGACGCACTGCATGAATCAGATATATTATTTTGTGTGGTGTGTTAGTAAGTGTGCACATCGGTGCGTTCATGTTTACAAACGTACCTCTATAAAAAAAATTCATTTTGTCACGGTGTGCCCTGTAAATTCTATGTGTGCACCGCAAGCGGTGTTAGCCGAACGACTTGAACTCACCACCCAAAACAATTAGATCCAAAATTTCAAAGTTTTGTACTCATAAATTTTAAAAAATTGGTGGGGAGGTGCATCACCATTACTGAAATGCAATGGTGCATATAAGGAACGTATATGCACTGCCTTAACTAATTTAAAAAAAAAAATATGGTGCATTAGGATTTTAATTTGTTTTTATTTTAAACAGTGCGTAGGGTAGTCGTAATGCACCGATGGGGCGGTGCGTCAAATTTAAAAAATTGGTGGGGCGGTGTGTCTCCATTACTTAAACGCACCGGTGCATATAAGGAATGTATATGCACCACCTTAACTAATTTAAAAAAAAAAAAAAAAAAAAATTATGGTGCGTTAGGATTTTAATTTGCTTTTATTTTAAGATGTGTGTAGGATAATCATAAAGCACTGGTGCATGGTTTTACCTAACCGCATCAATGCGGTAGGGTTATACAACGCACTTCATAACATAATACAACAAATTTTATATGGTGTGTTAGTTTACATGAGTGCACTGTAGGAGGTGCTCACAAATTATGTACGCACCACATGCGGTGCTTCACTGTTTTTCAGGCGCACCGGTTATGAAATTTACTTATTTTTTGAAGTTATTTTTCCGTATATATAAATAAATTTCTCATTTAGTATATTTTTTATGTTTTATGTATGAGTGAGGCTGATGTATTTCATATGTTCATCATGTAGTGACGTGAGCGGAGAGAGCAGGAGCAGAGGGTAGATCTGTACAATGTTGTACGGGAATGGGAGGCGAGGGAGAGGGAGAGGAATTTGTACCCTCGCCCTATTACTGCAGTGAATCATGTTCTCTTGAGGAATGTAGACCTCCTTAAGTACTATGAGGAGGCTACATCCCTGAAAGGGCACTCCGGGTTGTTGGTGCAACTGATCCGTCGATGGGATGTCCATCAACAAGATTTTTGTGTGGGTTCGGATCAATGGTACCATCCCACTGAGGAGAATATTTACTTATCACTGGGCTATCAAGGAGAGAGGAGAATTTTCCTCAGTTCCCAGATGTCCCAATAGGTGTTGCAGCAGAGAGTCAGCTCATGTACTCTCAACGATATATTAGGGTTGATGTACTTTCCCTAGTTGATTTTCAGGTGTCTGGTGGACAGTTATGGATCACTTCTTTTGGTGCAGAGGAGGTTAGGTGCCTCTCACTATTAGTGACAACCATAGCACACTTTACCAGTGATGGGAAGCACATTAGTTTCTCTCTTTTGTATTATGTTGATTCGTTGGTACAAAGGCCATGTTGTATTAGATGGTCTTCCATTTTTTTGCAGCGGTTTTGTATAGCGCTAGACAAATGTCGTGTTGTGATATGTGGGAGGTCAAACTTCCCTTTTGCCTCAGAGATGTTTTTCTTATTTTTTGAGAGGTTTCTGGAGACAAGGCCAAATTTTTTCCATCATCCTACTAGGTTGAGGACTCATGTGAGGATGCACATGTGGGGGGGGATGATGCCCAAGAGGGGTTAGCCGGAGTTTCTAGCCAGGATTTCCCAAGACGCACTGGGACTACTAGCAAGTGAGGTGGATCACATGTTTGTCATGGTGTCGTGTCCTTACATGGGTTTGGATTGGCAAGGATGTACGAACATCCTCTTCACACTAGATGAGCCACCAGATGATAGAGGTAATATTAGTGTTTTCTTTAAATTAATCTAGATTCATTTTATTGTCTTACTTAATTAGAATAAAATTAATTCTAACACGTTCTTTAACTTGTTTTATTAAATTGTTTAATGAAACTGTGTAATTAATGTTGTGTACTATATATTTTGCATATATTGGCACTTTCATTGGGGACGTGCCTCCTCCCCCAGTAGATGATGATGAGGAGATGATGAATGAGGTCGTGGTGGGTCAAGGTCCTCAAGTGCATATACCCGGTGGCATGCGTCGTAGGCCAGATACATGATTCAGATTGGAGTTGGGCGACCGACTCTATGCACTTATGACTGAGGTAGGAGTCTGCCCTATGTTGATGCAAGACATCAGGGCAAATCCTATGCTCCTGGATATTTGGAGGGAGATGCCACATGATTTGATGCCTCTTATGTGTCATATCGTCGGAGCTACTAGGATTCTAGAAGCGAGGAGGTCTCTCGATGATACACACAACTCCCCTTCCAGTACAGCTTGTTCGTCCAGTACCCCATCGATTGATGAGGGTGGTCATGATCCCTCTCCACATCCTCCTCCTTGTTCACCTCACCCAGATCATGAGTAGACAACACATATTCCTCCTCCTCTTTCACCTCACCTAGGTGAGCAAGCAGGACTTATTCCTCATCCTCCTCTTTCACCTCACCTAGATGAGTAGGCATGAAATATTCCTCCACCGCTTATTTCTGGTCAGAGAGTCGACCAACCACTTCCTCCTGACCATCCATCATCTTCTACTACAGACTAGGCCTCCACTACTGTTGTAGATATGCATATTATCTCATCAACTGAACCATATATGTTATAGTAGTTATTTGACTTGGTCATGATATATATATGGTGCATTTTTTCTATTCATGTTGATGTACTTAATTTATATGTTGATGTTGATGTTGATGTTGATGTGTATATCGTTAGGTCATGTTATATGTGTTTGTTAAATGTGCTTGATAGATGTGTATGTTATAACAATGTTCATTAGATGTGCATTTTTCCTGTTGATCATGATTATGTACTTAATTAATTTATATGTTGATGTTGGTGTGTACATTTTTCGGTCATGTTAGATATGTTTGTTAAATGTGCTCGATAGATGTTTATGTTAAATGATGTTTGTTAGATGTGTGTGATGATGATGTTAGACAATGTTTGTGTTTTGTTAGATGTGATCACAATGATGATGCCCTGTTAGATTATTAGATTTGTATGCTAGCTAATTGATGATGTTTATATGTGCTAGAGGTATATATAATTAATTAGATGATGTTAGCAAATTTAAATGTGTATTTTAGATGATATTTATGTTTGTTAGATGGTTATCATCGTGATGTTTATTTTTATTAAATGGTCTTTACTATAGATTATGTATTGGCGAACTTATATCAAAATTTTATATATGAAACATAAAGACTTAATTTAAATAAAAAAATGCAAAGATATTTGTATAAATTACAAAGTTCAATATGGCTGAAACTATAATTGTAAAATTACCAGACATTTTTCTATTGCATAGATAGTTCATATATATTCATTCTAACTAAATTATTTTTCAAAAAATAAATTACATATGAATAAATGTTATTTTCCATTGTACTAATAACTCCTTTTTAATAGACTCTTCTACACGAAAAATTGTTATTATAAAAATTTATGATCTCCAATGATCAGCATTCTATTGGCCTTAAAATTTTATGGATGCAAATTAATCTTCCTATTGTTATTTTTGTCATTATTTCGTAAGTTGATTGCTATCAAATTTTAAATTAATTCATTAATTGTGGTTTTACTCAACATTGGGGGCATAATTTTATAAATATTTCCAAAAACAATGATAAAAGTATCTAAACCAACAAACACTTTAGTTAAAAACCAAATTATCACAAAATCATGTTAGAAATTTAATTTTTAAATTATAAACCACATTATTTGTTAAATATCTTACTTTTAAAACTACAAAATACATGAGCATAAACTCAATTTTTGAATCATCATGTTAACATATCATTAGAAAGGTTGTACTATTTAACATGCATATCAACCATATTATTACTTCTAATATCAACATCGATTATTAGGATAAATAAGAAACTATGTAAATTAAAATATTATCATTCAATATCTAAACATGTTTCCAACTATAAAACTATTATATATCGTTGCATATATATATATATATATATATATATATATATATATATATATATATATATATATATATATATATATATATATATATATATATATATATATATATAA
>ML785327.1:600617-645555 GCA_009831015.1 Picea engelmannii | reverse complement strand
GAGGGATATAGTGGAACGAACGTATAGACATACTTTCCACTTACAATACAGAAATGAATCCAATGATTCCAAGAACCAGGTTATATCTAAACTACATGAAGCATTTCTAGAGCAATGGTCAATGAGACATGTCGGATTTGCAATAGAAAAAACATACAACGACAAAAAAGAATCATTCAGAAAGTAATTTTCCTAAAAATGTTTTTTCTAGAATATGTATATATTACTAGAAATCATTCATTTATTGATATCAATTTTGTTATATTTAGTTTTCATATATTAATATAAAAATAGTTTATTGTTGTGTTACCTTTTTCAGGAAGATTATGAAAATCTCAAAGGATCAACGAGATCATATCAAAAATATAGTAGTAGGAATGTCGAAAAAAGTGTACAAGGAGATGGTAAAAGAAATGGACATAATTGCATCACATGAGGAGCCATCTCAACAACAAGGTGCTTCAAATGTATGAAATCGTTGAAATTTTCTATTAGGTGTACATATAAATGAATTATTTAGCATTAAATAATAATTTTCAAGTATTTTATGGCAGAAAAGAAAACAAAATGGAACCCATTCAACACATAAAACAGGACGACAAGGAAGAAAAGGATTGATAGAAAAGTTTGTGAGTAATGGTTATTTCCTTATAACATTATCTTAAGATTTCATTTTTGTATATTTTATTTTGTTTTACAACAACCATCCTTGAATGCCTTCAAACATGTGCTAACATACAAAGAAGAGCCATCGCAAGAATTGATTGACATTGGATTAAGTAAGGGTTGTGAGTATGTGTTGGCATATCAAAAATTAATTGTGGAATTTGTAAGTATCTTAGGTTGTTTTACTTCTCTCATTTATAATTAATGGAACAAAAAAAACATTTTATATTAAATCTATGATTTATTATTGGTTATAAAACTTGTAGGAAACAAAGTATGGAAATCTGCCAACAAAAGAGTTGTTGACAGAAGGCATGAGATTTGGTTTTGAAAAAATGTGTATCATTCAAGACTTAATTCTTGCTATGGTATGTCGCTTTTCAATTTACACTCATTACACTTTATTTTTATTTTTGTAGATGGAGTCATTCGAAGAAGAGGAAAACAATTGAGATGGTCAACAAAACATTTGACCAAATAACCCAAGTCATGGAAGTAGCTCGAGCACTGAAAATAGTTCCATCGAAGAATGATGATCAATATATTTGGATATCAATGCAAGCTATTGTATTTTTTGAAATAATTGTCTATGAAAATTAGACATTTTGTTTAATGTAATGGACATAGTGTCCCAATTGAAAGACAAGGGGTTACCAATAAGTGTCGACCAATTTTGTATGACAAAGAGCCTATTATTCATATATAATAAAATATGTTTTATTTTATTCTATTGTGTTGTCCAATGTTGTTGTGAAATGTTACATCACTGATTAAATATATGGATGATTAAATATTATAATGAAGAGATGCAAAATCTGATGATATAACAAATTAATCCAAACATCATATCCAAATGCACTAATCAAAATTGAATTTATATGAATACTATTATAAGATATATGTCAATTTTTTTATGAACAATGGAATTAAAAAATAACAATAATTGTGCATTGTCACATGTCGGTGTTTCTAAAAAGACAAAATGACAACTGGTGTGTTTAATGATAAAAAACATCAGTGCGTTTTAAGATAAAATGTTTCGGTGTCGTAATTAAATTTGCATCGGTGCTGATATACAAGGAACCAACATCGATCTTAATACTATTTTAACCAACAATTATAATAATAAAAAACCTTTATCGGTGCGTTTAATTAATAAATGCACCAGTGCTTCTGTATCACACTTCCTCCTCGGTGTGTTCTGAATATCACGCACCGGTAGGGTTTGTTTTTTAGCGCACCATTGATGGTATCATAGATTCGCCCGGTGCCTTATTCTTATTAAGGAACCGATGCGTTATTACTTATAAGAGAATCGGTGCCCCAATCTTTTTTGGACAGGCCCGGTGCTTTCTTGTAATTGTAAGCATTGGTACTTTAAGTTAGAGAATGCATCGGTACTTGATATCATAGATTGGACTAGTGCATTGTATTTATTGAAGAACGGGGTCGTTATTTTTTATAAACGCATCGGTGCACCGATATTTTAGAACTCGCCCGGTGCTTTCTATGTCATGTAGGCACCGGTGCGTATAGACCATGAAGCGTGCCGACTAGAAAAACATCTGCTACAACCTCCACCCGCCCAGTGTTTTTTAGTTATAATGAAGTTCTGTTATAATCTTCGTAAAAACATCTGCTACCAAAAATTGATGTTTTTCGTAGAGGTTTTTTTCATAATTTTTGTCAATTTTGTAACACTAAAAACCTCTGTTATAACCTTCGCTACAGGGTATTTTCCTTGTAGTGTCGATAAAACATTCCATAGCCTCTTAAATCTTTAAATAGATACTCAAATAGAAAAACCTTGACTACTTGTGGTCCCATCATTAATAAGTCCCAACAACCTAGTAGGCCTTATTTAATAAAGAGGGTCATTTTACATTAAATAACTATCTGCTACTATCTAATGGGCCTTATTCAAAGAAGATGGTCACATACATTAATTAACTAACTCGTAGGTAGAATAATGTACGGAGGCTAGTGTAGGACCCTAACATGCCCTCCCCCTTCAAAAGCAACATTGTCCTCGAGATCGAAGGTGAAGAAATTGTTGTAGAATTGTTATCGGTTACCATGTGCTATCTTATGGTTGCATATATTTCCATTGGATTATCACTTATTAGACTAAACATTGTCACAATTGATGCTCTTATGTATCCAATATCTCTTTCAGTCGTAGCTAAATGGAGACTTCTTCATAAAATTTGGGTATGTTGGTTTGCACCTTGCAATTGGATCTCACTACCTTCTTTAAACAAGACACATGAAAGACTGGATGAATCTTGGAGTGAGCTAGAAGAGTTAGCTTGTAAGACATGTGTCCAATGCACTAGGTGATCGTATAGGGTACATATAAATGTGGTGCTAGCTTATGGTGGATTTTATCTTTGAATGATGTTTGCTTATATGGTTGAAGGCGAAGAAACACCTAATCCATTCTACAAAACAACACTTGGAGTTATGTTGGTTAGCTTGTTGTTTCATTATATTTTGATCCATAACCAAATTTTCCTTGAGTGTGCAAAGAATGGCTTCTTTGGCGTGAAGTGTGATGTCCATTGCATGAAACTTGGAGGTGCCTAGTGAATAGGAGGTCATTGGTGAGGGATTTTGGCCATAAACATATTCATGTCGTCAATCATTTGGGTAGCTCCATGATAAGTGGTATTGTACCACCATTATTCAAGGGGAATTCATTGTGCCCATTTGTGCAACTTTTCAGAAGTGAAGCATTGCAAATAGGTTTCTAAGCACTTGTTAACCAATTCTATTTGGGCATCTATTTGGGGATTATACACCATGTTCATGCTTATATGGGTAACCCGGAGTTTAAATAGCTCTTGCCAAAATCTACTAGTCAAGGTGGGGTCCCAATCTGAGACATTGGAAGTCGGCATGCCATGTAACTTAAAAATATGATCCATAAAGACTTGGGAAACTAAGGAAGGTGTGAATGGATGCGATAAGGCACATAAATGAACATATTTGGATAGACGATTGACTATGACCACAATCATTGATTTGTTACCTGCTTTTGGGAGTCCCAATATAAAATCCATAGAGATGTCATCCCATATATTTGTTGGGATCAGTGGTGGTTGCAATGCCCCTAGCATCTTCATTGTCTCACCCTTGTGTCATTAGGAAGTGTCACAGGTTGTTACAAATTCTTAAATGTTTGTTTTCATGCCCTCCCAAAATAACGAGTGCATAACTCTTTCATGGGTTTTAGGAAAGCCAAAGTGACCCGTTGTAGGTGATGAATGCAAACCCTCTAATACCTTTTGTTTTAAGGAATAATTCTTTACCAAAACAATGCACCCTTTATACCTTGGTGTATCTTGTTTCCATGTATACCCTTTAGGAGGGTTGGGATCTTCTTGAATCCTTTGGATGAGTTGAACTATAGAGTCATTTTCCAACCATTCTCTATGGGCTTCCTTGAGCCAACCTAGAATCGGTAAGGATAAGGCAAACAGAGATCCATACTCCTCAAATTTCCTATATAAGGTATCAACCACCACATGTCATTTACTCTTCTTATATATAATCTCATAATAATACCCCAACATTTTAGTAACCCACTTATGCTACTATGGTGAGGATAACCATTGTTCAAGCAAATACTTCAAACTATGATGGTCAAACTTGATTTGGAAATACCTCCCTATGAGATATGGGCACCAGGTCTCAACTACATGAAGGATGGTCGTCATCACTTTCTCATATGTTGATTTTCCCAAATTGTGATTACACAATTGCTTATTGGTGAATCTCAAGGGGCACCCTTCTTGAATCACATTCCAAGACAATAGTCTTAGTAAATCCTAGCACTATTGATACTGGAGTAGTGCACATGACATACTTAATAGATGAGAAAGCTTGTTTAGTGACCTCACTCCATACAAAGGCATTATTTTTTAGTAGTGAAGTTAAGGGAGAAACAAATTTTTCCATAACTTTTCACAAACTTCTTGTAGTAGCCTATAATTCCTAAGAATCGACACAAACTCTTCAGGGTCTTGGGATGGGGACAATTCTACATAGCTATGACTTTATTGGGATAAACTCGGACTTCATCCTAACTTACAATGCGACCCAAGTGTTCAACCTCTGAAGCCCCAAAAGCACATTTGGAGCACTTCGCAAATAATTGGTGGTCCTGCAGTAGTTGCAAGGATTTATCAACATGATCTATGTGGGATTCCCATGTTTTTTTGTAGATTGAGATATCATCAAATAATACTAGCACAAAATTGTGTAGGAAGGGTCAAAAGAACTTGTTCCTAAGGATCTAGAAGGTGGATGGAACATTACAAAATCCAGAGGGCATCACTAAAACTCACAATGACCTTCATGTGTATGAAAAGATATCTTAGGGATGTTTGTCTCTTTCATCCCGATTTGGTGGCATCTGAAACAAAGGTCAATTTTTGTGAAAAACTAAACTCCATGAAGTTCATCCAAATGATCATCAATAATTGGGATAGGAAAATTGTCCTTGATAGTCAACTTATTAAGAGCCCATAAATCATGACACATGTGATAATTACCTTCCTTATTTAATAACATGGCCATTGGTGATGAGTAAGGGCTAGTATTGGGACTTATGACTCTCACCTCCAATAATTATCGAATGATCTTTTCAATTTCATTCTTGTATACAAATGGTTGATGCTAAGGATGCATATTGGGTGGTTGACTACCTAGAATGAGGGGGGTACCATGATCATGCTCCCCACATGAAGGTTTTAAACCCTATGGTGTTTCAAATACCTATTGATGTTTAGAGATGACCAACTGCAAATCACGGTGAATCTCTTGGGTGGGGGTGTCCACTACTTGTATGGCATTGGATTGTGCAATAATTCCCAAGTGGCCTTTCTACAATAACTTCTCCATACAATGGGAGGTGATAATTTTGGAGGAATCGTATGTAAGCCACTTGAGGGTATGTTTTTTCCCTTCCTTAGTGAAGCTCATGTATAAATCCTTGAAATCCATGGTGACAGGTCCCAAACTACGTAGTCATTCTTCCCTCATAACTATATCACAACCGCTAATTTCAATAGAAAACATGTGAGTTTTGAGATGATAATCACCAAGTTGTAGTTTCACATTTTCACATTGCCCCCCACATTTCATCATACCACCATTGGATATCATAATTTGAAAATTAGGTATGGGAGAGATGTAATAGTGGGCTTCTTGTGCCACTCTCCTGTGAATGAAATTGTGGGTGCCTCCGTTGTTGATCATCACAATTACTTTGTGGGGTTTTAACTAGCCAATCAATTTCAAGGTTTGGGGCGTGAAGAAACTTGATAGGGTATGGAGAGAAATTTGGGGTTCTTCGCAAGGAACTTACAAGGGGCTTTCATCCTTCGTGGGAGGTAGGTGTCTGTTAGGATATTTAGACACTTAGGAGTTAGTTAAGATCAACTTGGTCTAATGTTTCATTAGGTAAAAGTGTGTTTCTTTCGTATTCATTTGTAGTTAGGTAATCTGACGGTCACGATATGTTCCCGACACAGAGTGATCCGACGGTTCATATTCTCCTTGATCTTAACAGCTACATCGATTTGTGGCTTAACACCTGATTGGTCCATGATATCTATTTAAAGAGCATGGAGGGTCATTTGTTGATGATCGATTGTGAGAAATTCTCTTGTAAATATCATTGTGATGTTTTTCTATTGCATTAATAAATTGCTCCAAGTGGCCACATTGGTTGGGGTTGTGGATGTTTCCCCGTAGGGGCTTTACCACGTCAAAACATTAGTGTGTTGATCTTTGATATGGTTTTGTGAGTGGTTACTAAAGGTGTTTTTTCTATGTTGGAATACCTGTGTTGTCAAACATGGTATCAGAGCGCATTTGAAGACTCAATCCCTTTGTAGATCGAGATCGTGAAGCAGTGTTGTTGCATCTTTGGTTTCTACCATTTTCATACATTTTTAGGCTAAGAGGATTGTTCCATTTCATTCGAAGCGCTTGTTTCAGTTAGGAATGCCTTTCTATTACGAGTAAAATCACTCTATGGCATGGGGTAAACCACAACAGACGGAAATGACTGCAGAAATCAACTCTAATCTCAAGTATGCTATATAAACAAACATGCTAACAAGACAAAATAAAGAGTCTACCTCGTCCAGACGCTCGATGAAGTCCACTGTTGAACACTTGACTCAAAGCTATACACCTGCAACTTGTCCTCAACAACCAAGATACGCAAGCATATGGTGATAATATATAAAATTATCACATATAATAGCATAATCCATCAATATTCATAACAAATATGCCCATGGAATAACAATTTAAATATTTGCAAGACATTGATTGGACGAGAAAAGAGTATTTCTATCAAAATGTAATCAACAGAAGTGTATGAATGACAAACTTTCGTGTCAGCACGCTCGAAATCGAGAAACTAAGTCCCTTCCAATTGGGCCTCCACCATTTCAATACTCCACCAAAGGCAAGCTCATATATCAGAGACAATGAGGTCCTCCATCAAATAGGGAAGATCTTCGGGGTTGAACAATGTGTTTAGACTTAAAAGGACAAAGGGATGCAAACTCAATATGAAGTGAATAATTTCTCCAGAGTGACTGTGCTCTTAAAGTTGAATTATTCTCCTCTTCTCCATGGCTTGGATATGGCCCATTTATAGCCTTCAAATGGAACTGAAGGGCCGATTCAGAATGTTTCCAATATATGGAAGGTCAAGGATCATGGATCTTGTGACGTGACATGGAAACCCAACACCATTTTTTAATTTTGGGCACAAGACCCGATGTACGTGGGCTATAAGGGTGCAACCTGCGTATACACATGTTGTATAGCTATTAGGGCTTGTATATGTGGAAAAATATGTTATTTAGCTCTGTAAATTGCCAAAAGGGGACTTCAAGTCTACATAGGGAAATGGAAAAGTCCTTATGAGCAAGTTGCATGGGGTGAGGTAAATCTTGCTATAATAGATGCCCTCTAATGTGTGAGGTCAGAGGAGTATCTGCGATGGCTGAAATATATTATAGTTCCCATAAGTGGAGTAATGGAGACCCAATTGGACGAACTAGTTGCTCATAAGAATATTACAATCCATAATGACTTTGTGCACATGGATGCCAATTTAAATTACACTGCATATCCATGCGGAAATATACCAAATAGTTGTCCATGGCCATGAATAGGAAATACAAAGGTAAATACATGTCGTAGGTTGTCATAGTCACGAACAAGGCCCAGTGAAAACTAGTCTCAAAATCAGTCTGAATATATCTGTATACAATGAAGTACAATCTGATCTCCCACCATCACTGAATTCATATAGGTACTGGTCCAATGAATGATTGCAACAACTCAGGAAAGCTGCGACTATGAACCGATGTCTTCAAGTCTTCTACACGATTCACCAAAGGTACAAGTCTACATCATGTGAATAAAGGAGTTGAAGTCGAACACAATGAGACTTCATTTGATTACCGGTCATTAAGGTATACCATTAACAGACGTGAGACAGCCTACCAATGATGAAAGTAGGTATCAAGGCACCGAGTACATTCTTACAAGTGTGAATAAAGGAGTTGAGGTCAAACACTTGAAGAGTCCATTGATCAAGATGCATTGATGTATTCCCAACTGTCGATGGTGAGAGAACCTGCCACTGATGACTACAAGCCTCTAGGTACTCATAGGACTCTAGGTCTCGTTTCAAAAATAGCTGGGCTAAAGTCAATGGAAGGAGACTCGTTGAGAGGAGAATTAAGGCATCTCTCATCAGTCAGCTTGAGGTACAAAGAAGTAGCTTGATGATGTGGAGGAACTCGGATGAAGAACATGTTCACAAACCAACAACCCGGTGCATCTTTCGCATGCACCAGATGCAAGCAGTGCATGAAAAAGACCCTCTGAATAACAACCAATAAGGAAAATTGTCAACAAAGGTGAGGAAACCACCAATAAGGATAATGACATCCAAGACATTGCACGAATGCCAATGTGTGAATAGACTTTTTGTCGTCGAACAAAAGGGAAACCCACTAGTCAGCGACGAATGAGGAGATGTCGACTGTTGTGTTGGCATGTTTTATAGGAAGAGTGTGCTTGTCATTGATGGCAAGAACAGCAGCGACGATGTCAAATAGGAAAAGAATAATCTTACGAGGAGGAGCGAACAATATGCAGTGATCAAAACAGCTCATGAGGAGGATCGTGACCCTCAGATCTGTAAGCCAAATCAACAACAGGGATGAATTGCAGAAAGAAAAAGTAAAATCAAACAACTCGCTAGTTCTAATCCCGCAATCGGTCTAGATTGTCAAATCTCGTAAACCCAAATATTGATGATTGTAGTTGATCTAACAAACGATCATATTAAGTCCAATTAAGTCGTGACCAACGGATGCGCAACCGCCAAATAGACGACAGGGATAGATTGCAGAGATTGAAAGGAGAATTAAATATCGTGCTATTTCCAATCCCACAATTAGTTTGGACCATCAGATCTTATAGCTTCAAAGATCGATGATTGTGGTTGACTCACCAACAAATGAACAACTTCAAATTAAGGAGCTTGGGTGACGAATTAAATCACTCGCAATTTGTTGTTCCACAATCATCCTTGATCGTGGATCTGCTTCGAGAGTCTTCACGACTGTTGGATCACTTTAAGTGGAAGGATAGGATAAGCGGGGCCAAACGGTTGAGAATTTGATTATCCGAATACCCGTCAGTCGTCGGATCAAATTAAGTGGGAGGATAGGATAAGCGCGGTAAAAGATCTGAGATCTTAACTATGTGAACTTTTATCAGTCGTCGGATCTTTCTAAACTGGAAGGATAGTATAATCAATATTGGAGGGTCATTGGATCTAAACCAAGGCAAAGTTGTATTGCATACAAATTGATTCATCGATCTAAGATCATGATCAACGAACAACATTAGTTTCGGGTCTAAAGATGTGAGGAGGTTAAGCTCCGGAGAAATCACTTTGAGAGTTTCAGTTTGAGATTTGAAATCTCTGAAGTCCGGAGAGTCGAAGAGCTTAAATACATTCTCGACCGTCAGATCATCCGAAGTAAATCTTAGTCGTTGGATCGTCTGAAGAAGACCTCAAGCATTGGATCGTCCGAAGTGCATCTGGGTCGTCTGATCCAGAGCATCAGTTTGAGATTTGAAATCTCTGAAGGCTAGAGAGCCGAACTACATTCTCGACCACCGGATCGTCCGAAGTAAATCTCAGTCATCAGATCGTCCAAAGAAGAGCTCAAGCATTGGATCGTCTAAAGTGAATCTGGGTCGTTTGATCCAGAGTGTAAGTTTGAGATTTGAGATTTCAGAAGTCCGGAGACCCGAAGGAGATATCGACCATTGATCGAGAAAGGGGACGCAGAACCGTTGATTTGGTTGAAAGGTCAAAATTCCAGAGTGGAGGCAGAGCCCATTTGAGAAGGACAGGTGTCCGTGGATCATCGACTCTGGAAGATTGGCATATGGAAGAAAGCAGGGTTTGATATTTGAAACTCCCGAAGCCTGGATCACAACATAAATCACAGTCATTGATTTAGGGAGTTTGGATCTGATCCGTTGAACGTGAAAGATCAAATCTGAACTGTCTATTTAGGAGCACCGTCAAGATCATGAGATCGACGTTCCTGTCGCATTGTGGGGTCAAAACATGCTCGGATCTTAATTTTTCGTCAGCAAACCACAATCAAAACCACGGTATCGTCAAAGGCATACATGGAGCTCTGTAGTGAATTGCGAGGTGAAATGCGAGTTTCCCTCAAACCGCCTATGGACACACCCACAATCGCTAGACCAAGATCGTGAAGCACCTTTTGAATAGGCATATGGTCACCGTCGGTGGTCACGTGAAGGAAGGGGCTTAGAATCCAAAGAAGCCAGAAAAACGACTGACTGTAACTACCAGAGAAGACGAAGAATTGCGACTGACAGAGAAGCCAAATAACCTTAGGATAACTTCCAGAGAAGCCAAAGAATCTTCAAACAATGGGCACTGATGATGAACAGTTACATCATAACCGCCAGAGAAGATGAAGAGTTGGAATGATGATCACGTAGAGCACTTGGCGTGAGAAATGGATGTAGAACAGAGAAGTTGGTATGCTTTTTTGTGTGACATGCATGGGTGTAACATGTGAAGAAGTGCATGATTTGAAGGAAAGATTATAGACGTAGAAAAAATAATGAAGAGGGTGCACAGAGCATGAAAGGTTGACGAGAAGATGAGCAGGGTGTGTGCAAGAAGATGTGAGAAGCAACAAAACACTGATGCATCATAGCAGAGCAGTGTAGCAGAATAATGATGAGACTGGTAAGCCATTGATAAATACGGTATCACTGTAATAACTTTCAGAAAGCAAAGATTTATATTTCAGTGTGGTAGGGTGGTGCTAGGGAGGGTTGTTTTCCTCAAAGTTTCAAGTGGGTGCTTGAACACAGGGAGTTGTAGCTTCCATCTGGTTGCAGCCAGAAAAAATCAGGGTGGTAGGGTGGTGCAAGGGAGAACCATTTTTCTTTGTTATACAGGTTGGTGTCTGTGTGACTGGAAGTTGGTGCTTCCATCCAGTTGGTGTTGGAACACTCAGGGACTTGGTGCTTCCTTCTGGTGGGTGCTAGAGAAACCAGAGAGTTGGTGCTCTCAGCAAGTTGTATCTTATTAAAGAAGAGGTTGTAGCCTCATTTTGAGTTGGTGCTCAAAGAAAGATGATGTACAGAACTTAAAAGAATGCCTATCATTCGAAGAAAAAGAGGTTTTCTCCCTTTATGGGTTTCCTCGTGAAATATATGTCTCTGTGTATATCATATGTGTGATTGATGTTTGTTATTTCTGTTGTTCATGTCTTGCATAATCATAATCTTGATGATCACTTGGAGAAGGTTAATAATATTTTAATAGGCATAAAATTGTTTGATCACAGTAACAACTGATTCACCCCCCCCCATCTCAGTTGTCTTAGTAATTCCAACAATTGGTATTAGAGCAGGTTGCTTTTATTTAAAGGTAGATCAGTAAGCTTAAACATGACAAGCCATGAAGGAACTTCGACCAATAAGCCTCCTATGTTTGATGGAACAAATTTTTCCTTCTGGAAGGTTAGAATGAGAACATACATCATGGCCTTACGTGTTGATGTTTGGGATGTTGTAGAGACTGGTTATGTAAAGCCAGTTGTACTAGCTTCTAAGGATAACAAGCTAGAATTTAGCTTCAACACTAAGGCAATGAATGCTATCTTGAGTGGGATTGTTGAAGTTGAATTTGTAAAGGTCATGCAAATTGAATCTGCCAAAGAAATGTGGGATAAACTTATCAGCAAATAAGAAGGAGATGAGAAAGTAAAAGGTGTCAAACTTCAGACACATAGATTGAAATTTGAACAACTAAAGATGAATGAGGATGAAAAAGTTAGTAAATATTTTTTAAGATTTGAGGAGCTTGTGAATGCCATGAAGGGTCTTGGTGAGAAGATTGAAGACTCATTTTTAGTTCAGAAGATTTTAAGATCTCTTCCCGATAGATTTAATCCAAAAGTTTCTGCAATAGAAGAACTGAATGATCTTAAAACTATGTCTATTGACCAACTCCTAGGAACTCTGACGGCTTATGAAATGAGGATAGGTAAAGATAAACCCACCTCTAGATAATCATAATTTAAAGTAGATAAGAATGATGATTCTGAGCCTAATGAGATTGAAGCAAAATTTGTGAGAAGACTAAAGAAAGGATCAGGCAAGTACCAAGGAAAGTTGCCCTTCAAATGTTTTAACTGTGGAAAGATAGGTCACTTTGCATCTAAGTGTGCACACAAGAAGAAGGACCAGAATGTTGAAGGTGAAGAGAAGTACAAATCCAATAGATTTGGTAAAAAGAAAAGTTTATGTGTAAACAATGATGACTCTTCGGGAGACACGGATAGGGATTTTGCTTATGAAGAAAAGATTAATGACTTTATGCTTATGGAAAAAGAGGATTATGATAATAAAAGCACAGGAAGTGATGTTGATGATGAAGAAGTTGTGGTTGACTTGGAAGGAGAATTGATCAGTGCTCTAGAAGAAATTGCTAGACTCGGATTTAAGAAGAAAAAGAAAAAACAATTGTTGATACAGTTTGAGAAAAACGGTAAAAAACATGATGAAGACTTTGCCCTGCTAAAAGTGGAATTAGAAGAGGCAAAGAAAATATAGGACATTCTGAAATAACAGTTATCAGAAAAGAAGGCAAGATGTGAAGCCTTGGAAGAAGAGGTAGTAAAAACTAGAAAAGAGATGGAGAAGTTTAAAGCATTATATCTCCAAAATATTCCAAGCATTAAAGCCTCAACATAACTAAATGACATTCTGAGAAAACAAAGATCTCCTTTTTTGAAGATTGGTTTAAGCTATGTAAGTGGTTCAAGCAGCGAACAGTCAGAAAGCAAAGTGTCAGTAAAGATGATCAAGTTCCAAGTCAACAGACAATCAGACCATGTGAGTACTCTGCCACCAAAAGATAATAAAGACAAGATGATCCCTGATCAAAAACAAAGATATCAGAAGATGGAGAAACAAATGCCAAGAAGAAGGCCATCCTTCAGGTACCAAAATTTCTTCCATGGTTATTGTTTTTACTGCTCTAATTTTGGTCATAAGATTGCAAATTGTCAGATTAAGTTTAGAGACATGCAACTTAGGAGATCAAGAAACAAACAATCTTTGCAACATATAACTAAACAACCAATGAGTAGACAAAGCTACACCAATCACTTTGAACTATTGAACATTGAGCTCGAATGCTATAACTGTCATAACTACGGCCACAAAGTTGAAACTTCCATATGAAGAATTAAAAAGCAGATACAAGGATAAAACCCTTAGCTAGAAATGCCAGCACATGGAAAAAGAAAGATAGTGAAAAATGTGGTCTAGTACTTTCAGCTCAAAAACAAAAAGACCCCTGGTATATAGATAGTGGATGTTCCAAGCACATCACTGGAGACAAGGATAAGTTTATGTATATAAGTAAAATCAAAACAAGAAATGTGACCTTTGGAAATGATGAACCAAGTAAAATCAAGGGTAAAGGGATGGTGAGTTTAAGTAATGGCAAAGGAAAAGCCCAGGATGTTCTGCTTATAGATGGGATGAAACATAATTTGCTCAGTGTAAGTCAAATGTGTGACATAGGATGTGAACTAGTGTTCACTTCCAAAGATTGTAAGATAAAGTCTGTAAACTCGGGACAAGTGGTGGCTAAAAGCATAAGGACAGATAATAATGTATATGTGTTGAAGGAAGATAGAGAAGAGTTTCATCTAAGCAAACATGATCAAAGTTGGTTATGGCATAGGAGACTTGGACATCTAAACTTTGACCACTTAATCAAGCTCAAAAATCTTGAGGCAGTAAAAGATCTTCCAAGAATATCAAAGCCATAAGATTCTGTGTGTAAACCCTGCCAAGTAGGAAAGCTAACCAGGACACAGTTTAAATCCAAGAGCTCTACTTCAACATAGAAACCACTCTGATTAGTTCATATGGATTTATGTGGACCATCAAGACAGGAAGGCACAGGGAAGGAAAACTAATTTATGTTGATCATTGATGATTACTCCAGACTCACTTGGGTTGCTTTTCTCAAAGAAAAAGTTGAAGCATTTGAGAAATTTAAAATATTTAAGGCTTTAACTAAGAATCAAACAGGCAACAGATTAAAGGTTGTAAGATCAAACAGAGGAGGAGAATTTATGTCAAGTGATTTCAAGGAATTCTGTGATAAACATGGGATCAAGAGAGAATACACGATCCCAGGAACTCCACAACAAAATGGAGTAATTGAGAGGAAAAACAGAACAATTCAGCAAATGGCCAAGTCAATGATGAATGAGAAGAACATTGGTCAAACCTACTCGGTAGAATTAATACACACAACAATCCATATTCTTAACAAATCTCACCTCAGACCACACAATGACAAGACACCTTATGAACTGTGGTATGGAAGACCTACTTCAATCAAACACTTCAAAGTCTTTGGGAGTAAGTGCTACATAAAGAATAATAATGAAAACCTTGGCAAGTATGATGACGGGGCTGATGAAGGCATCTTATTAGGGTATGCTACAAACAGTAAAGGATACAGATGCTATAATAAGAGGCTTCGTAAATTGGTTGATTGCATTGACATAAAAGTTGATGAAAGAGTCCCAGTAAGAGAGGTGAGCAATATTGAATCAACAACAAAGGATATAGTTGAAGTTGAAGTTGAACAGCTCTAACAATCAGAAAAATAAGACTTTGAGTCAGATGAAGATACAAATACTCAAGCAGACTCAAATCGGCAGACATCATCAAATCCTTCCTCCATAATTACTCAAAAGAATCATCCTACAAGTCAGATAATTGGTGAGAAAGACAAAGGTGTACAAACCAAGAGAAGGATAATCAAAGACACTGAGCAATCACATATAGCCTTCATATCCATGGTGGAACCCAAGAACTTTGATGAAGCCAATAAAGATGTAAATTGGTTAAAATCAATGAATGAGGAACTCGATCAGATTGAGAAGAACAATACTTGGGAGTTTGTTCCTAGACCTACATATAAGAATGTAATTGGCTCCAAATGGGTGTTTAAGAACAAAATGAATGAACAAGGACAAATTGTTATGAATAAAGCCAGATTGGTCTGTAAGGGGTATGCACAAGTTGAAGGACGGGATTTTGATGAAACCTTTGCACCGATGGCAAGATTGGAAGCCATCAGAATGTTTCTTGCCTATGCCTGTCATAAGAAATTTAAAGTATATCAGATGGATGTTAAGTTAGCATTTCTTAATGGAGATCTAGAAGAAGATGTATATGTGGAGCAACCTAAAGGATTTTCACTGACAGATAATCCTGACTATGTCTGTAAGTTGAAAAAGGCATTATATGGACTGAAACAAGCACCACGAGCTTGGTATCATAGACTAGACAAATTTCTACAAGACAAAGGGTTCAAGAAAGGTATTGATGACAATAATTTATACATTAAATCTGAAGGTGATGATTTATTAGTTGTTTTGGTTTATGTAGATGACATTATTTTTGGATGCACTAATGACCCTCCAGTTCAATGGTTTGCTAATTCAATGCAAATTGAGTTTGAGATGTCCATGATAGGAGAACTGTCATATTTTCTTGGTTTACGAATCAATCATAGTTCTGCAGGGATATTTATCTCTCAAGAACAATATTTGAAAGAGATGTTAAAGAGGTTTAGATGGAAGATTCCTCTCTTGTTAGTACACCTATGGTGGTTGGTTGCAAGCTCAGTAAAGATGATATTTCACATGATGTTGATCAAAGAACATATCAATCAATGATAGGAAATCTTATGTACATCACAACATTTCATCCTGATATAATGCAAGTTGTTGGAATGGTAGGTCGTTATCAGTTTGCTCCTAAACAAAGTCATTTAGCAGTTGTCAAGAGGATATTCAAATATTTGAAGGGTATAATGACTTATGGTATTTGGTATCCTAGAAATCATAATTTACAATGAACTGCATATTCATATGCTAATTGGGAAAACTACTTGGATGAGAGAAAGAACACCAATGGAGGTGCATTCTTCTTCGGTGATTCGTTAGTAGCATAGCTTAGTAAGAAGCATGGATCTATTTCATTATCAACTACAGAGGTAGAGTACATTGATGCTGCTACTTGATGCACTCAAATCTTATGGATGATACAAACTCTTGCAGATTTGAAGGTAACTTATATTGATCCCATTCCACTTCACTGTGATAACACCAGTGCCATTAGTGTCTCGAAGAATCATGTTCTCCATTCAAAGACGAAGCATATACCAATAAAGTATCATTTTCTTAAAGAGCAGGTTACAAACAGAGTTGTTCAGCTGAATTATATTCCTTCCACAGAACAAATTGCAGACATCTTTACTAAACCCCTAGCCAAGACACCATTTGAATATCTCCGTCAGAAGTTGGGTCTCATCCCTTCTCTCACCTGAGAGAGTCCATCCTATCAGGGGGGAGTATGTTTTGGTTGAATATATGATAAGCTTAGGGGGAGCATTTTTTCTTTGACATTGATGTCAAAGGGGGAGAAAAGGTGTGGTCTGGATGCTACAGTTGGAGGTCTAAGAAGAATAGTGCATCCTTTCAAGGTTGCCATCAATACCAAAGGGGGAGATTGTTGGCATGTTTTACAAGAAGAGTGTGCTTGTCATTGATGTCAAGAACAACATTGACGATGGCAAACAGGAAACACATAAGCTCAGGAGGAGGAGCGAACAATATGCAGAGATCAAAGCAGCTCAGGAGGAGGATCGTGATAGCTGGATCTGCAAGGCAGATCAAAGACAGGGATGAATTGCGGGGAGAGAAAGTAGAATCAAACAACTTGCTAGTTCTAATCCCGCAATCGATCTAGATCGTCAGATCTCATAAACCCAAATATCGACAATTATGGTTGATCTAACAAATGATCAGATTAAGTCAAATTAAGTTGTGACCATCGGATGCGCAACCGCCAGATCAACGGCAGGGATAGATTGTGGATATCGAAAGGAGAATTAAATATCATGTTATTTCTAATACCGCAATTAGTCGGGACCGTCAGATCTTATAGCTTCAAAGATCGACGATTGTGGTTGACTCACCAATAAACGCAAAACTTCAAATTGCGAAGCTTGGGTGACGAATTAAATCACTCGCAAGTTGTTGTTCCGCAATCATCCTTGATCGTGGATCTGCTTCGAGAGTCTTCATGACCATTGGATCACTTTAAGTGGAAGGATAGGATAAGCGGGGCCAAACGGTTGAGAATTCGATTATCCGAATACCCATCAGCCGTCAGATCAAATTAAGTGGGAGGATAGGATAAGCGCAGTAAAAGATCTTAGATCTTAGCTATGAGATTTTTTGTCAACCGTCAAATCTTTCTAAAGTCAAAGGATAGTATAATCAATGTTGGAGGGTCGTTGGATCTAAACCAAGGCAAAGCTGCATCGCATACAAATCGAGTCGTCGATCTAAGATCATGATCAACGAACAACATTAGTTTCGGGTCTAAAGATGTGAGGAGGTTAAGATCCAGAGAAATCACTTCAAGAGTTTCAGTTTGAGATTTGAAATCTTCAAAGTCCTGAGAGTTGGAGAGCCAAAATACATTCTCAACCATCGGATCGTCCAAAGTAAATATCAGTCATTGGATCGTCTGAAGAATACCTCAAGCATTGGATCATCTGAAGTGCATCTGGGCCTTCTGATCCAAAGCGTCAGTTTGAGATTTGAAATCACCGAAGTCCAGAGAGTCGGAGAGCCAAAATACATTCTCGACCGTCGGATCATCCGAAGTAAATCCAGTCGTTAGATCGTCCAAAGAAGACCTCAAGTGTTAAATCATCCGAAGTGAGTCTAGGTCGTCTGATCTAGAGCATAAGTTTAAGATTTGAGATTTCAGAATTCTGGAGACCCGAAGGAGATCTCGATCATTGATCGCGAAAGGGGACACATAACCATTGATCTGGTTGAAAGGTCAAAATTCTGGAGTGGAGGCAGAGTCGTCGATTGAGAAGGACATATGTCCATGGATCATCGACTCTGAAAGATTGACGTACGGAAGAAAGCAGAGTTTGAGATTTTCCGTTCATGAGCATCGTCAAGATCATCAGATCGATGGTCTCGTCGCATTGCGGGGCCAGAACATGCTCGGATCTTATTTTTTCATGAGCGTGCCACAATCAAAACTATGGTATCACCAAAGGCATACTTGGAGCTTTGTAGTGAATTGCGGGGCGAAAAGCGGGTTGCCCTCAAATCGCCTATGGACGCGCCTGCAATCGCGTGGTCACATGAAGTTCATAGCCCAAGGTCATATCGAAAAAAAAGGGGAGCTAGCACTCGCTAGACCAAGATCGTAAAGCGCCTTTTGAATAAGTGTATGGTCATCGTCAATGGTCACGTGAAGGAAGGGGCTTAGAAGCCAAAGAAGCCAAAAAAATGACTGACTATAATTGCTAGAGAAGACGAAGAATTGCGACTGACAGAGAAGCCAAATAACCTCAGGATAACTGCCAGAGAAGCCAAAGAATCTTTAGACAACAGGCACTGATGATGAACAGTTACAGCATAACCACCAAAGAAGACAAAGAGTTGGAATGATGATCATGTAGAGCGCTTGGCGTGAGAAACTGATGTAGAATAGAGAAGTTGGTATGATTTTTCATGTGAGATGCATGGGTGTAGCATGTGAATAAGTGCATGATCTGAAGGAAAGATTATAGACGTAGCGAAAAGAATGAAGAGGGAGAACAAAGCATGAAAGTCTGACGAGAAGCTGAACAGGGTGTGCGTAAGAAGATGCTAGCAACAACAAGACATTGATGCATCAGAGCAGAGCAGTGTAGCAGAACAGTGATGAGACTGGTAAGCCATTGATAAATACGGTATCACTATAATAAATTTCAGAAAGCAAAGATTTATATTTCAGGGTGGTAGGGTGGTGCTAGGGAGGATTGTTGTCCTCAGAGTTTCAATTGGGTGCGTGAACACAGGGAGTTGTAGCTTCCATCTGGTTGCAGCCAGAAAAAACTAGGGTGGTGCAAGGGAGAACCATTGTTCTTTGTTATACAGGTTGGTGTTTGTGTGACTGGAAGTTGGTGCTTCCATCTAGTTGGTGCTGGAACACTCAGGGAGTTGGTGTTTCCTTCTAGTGGGTGCTAGAGAAACCAGAGAGTTGGTGGTCTCAGCAAGTTGCGGCTTGTTAAAGAAGAGGTTGTAGCCTCATTTTGAGTTGGTGCTCAAAGAAATATGATGTACAGAACTTAAAAGACTGCCTATCATTCGAAGAAGAAGAGGTTTTCTCCCTTTATGGGTTTCCTCATGAAACATATGTCTCTGTGTATATCATATGTGTGATTGATGTTTGTTATTTTTGTTGTTCACGTCTTGCATAATCTTGATGATCACTTGGAGAAGGTTAATAATATTTTAATAGGCATAAAATTGTTTAAGCACGGTAACAACTGATTCAACCCCCCCCCTCTCAATTGTCTTAGTAATTCCAACATGTTGGGTTCAAGGTTACCTACCTATAATGAAAGTAGGACTAGGGTGCATGATAGAACTACAACTTCATGTAACTCTGTGACATACTGAGGGCATGGTCGACATGCAAAGTCAAGAGTTATGAGAAATGGCTGACACAGGCTTATAGACATCCTTTGAACAAGAGCATGAGACATATGGAAGACTCTAGCAACATAGACTCAATGATGAAACTTTGTGATACAGGAGGCACCAATCAAAATCTCCATAGGGACAGGAAGATTAACTAGTTGAAGGAGTAAACTCTATGTAACGAGCTCAACTTACTAAGGTCATGCTAAACCCAAAATTTGGATGACAAGTGGACTCAGAATTTTGTGCTCTGTTCAAAGGCAACACGACTTCTGCCAACATGAGATAATGTTATTTTCCCACCCGTCTTTTTTTGTTTTTTCATAGACAAATGAATACTATGATACAGAGGAGGAAACGAGTGTCGCGAGTAAGCAACTGGTTCCAGCATTGGAACATACCAATGCTCAATGCAAGGAGGTGCTCGTAGGATATGGACACTCAGGGGAATGTTTCCTCGTAGGGTACAGGGTGTCAAGCTGCAAAGGATATAAACAAGGCTTTGCTTGGCTGATAATGCAAACTGCTTGAGATAATAGGCTTATAATGCAAAAGAGGTAATCGATAATAGGCTCAATATTGCAAGCGAGAGGATGAGATGCAATTACAACTTAACTCCAAAGAATGTCCTTTTTCATAAATTTAGTCTACTTGGTCTGACAAAGGGGTAAACTTATACCAAATAGACGTCCTTTCAAATCCAATTTACGAGTGTGAAAGAGAGAAGTTCACTCAGCATTTATTTTTATTTTTTGAGAGAGTCGGAAAAGAGATTAAACCAAACTCGTGGGAGTTGTTCTAAGTAGCCTATCATAGGGGAGGCCAAGGCTCCCATGCAGGACTTTTGTGGAAACTCAACAAATCAGAGATAGATGACACAAGCTTGGGAAAACCCAAAACTTTCCAAGTCGAGGAGGATAAAATACTTGCAGAGGTTACCTTTTCTACAATATATCGAAGAATGTCCCTTATCTGGAAGGGTGTAGAAGAAGGAATTCGACGCTCCACAAGATCATTCCAATCAAAGGAAACTTCCCTAGGACTTGGAGGGAGCATACTCGGAGAGAGTGGAATGCTCCCTTGTTCAAAAGATATAGGACTAGAAATTTTAATGACGTGGTCGAAAGACACCTCACTCCTCAAAATAGGAGTGGCATTGGCCGAAGATTGCATCGAAACCACCGTTGTATCAATCAAAGAAGGATTAGTATGTTGGGAAACCGAAGATGACCTAGAACCCAAAGGGCTATCAGACAAGAATGGTGCTTCTTGTACCATGACAGTAGCAGGGCACAAACAAGTAAGGTGATTCCCTTTGCAAATCCTACAAAGGAACTTCGGCTTACGTCCTATACGTCGAGGCTTCTCAATCATATGAATGCCCCCAGCATGACTTAGAGTGGCTGGTGACATGCTCTCAGCATGACTTGCAGAGGCTAGTGGCTCATCTCCAACATGATTTGCAGAGGTTGGTGATGTATCCCCAACATGATTAGCAGATGTTGGTGATGTATGTGCAGTGTGACTAACAGTGACTAGATTTGTGCCCCCAACATGACTTGCAGCGGTCGGTTGCGACATTTGAGACCAAGGTTTCTGGAAAGACTGGGTTTGAGAAATTGCAGGCCAGTAAGGGTTCTGGTCTACACCTTGGCCCTACCCGGCAGGGTAGTATCCTCCTCCAAACTGATTCATAAAGGGTTGTAAAGGCATCATCACCAAGGAAGACGTTTGGGAAGAGAAAACGTCATGACAAGGGTTAGTTAGGTGAGGATATATGTTGCCCCTATATGAAGGAACTTCATGAAGGGGGTTGCCCATACTATAAAATTGAATCCCTTCAGATGAAATACCAGAGGATAGATGGAGGTCTGCCATGGGAAAAACGTTCTTAGGAACTGGCATAGTGGAAGAAGGATATATGGAGGGAGTGTAATAATTGGAATAACTACCCATTTGAGAACTTGCACCTGGAAAAGTGAAGCTAGGATTGGATCTATGGGAAGGAATATTCCAACCTCCCACTGTGAGAGTTGGTTGAGGAATATGGCTCCCATCAAATGAAAATGTAGAAAAAGGAGGCATCGTGCCCCCGGATCCAAAACTAAGATTCATATAAGAAGGCGAGGGATAGGATGGCAAGTGTGAAGACATGTCTGGAATATCAAGAGAAAGATGATTAGAGGCCCAAGGTATTGACTAAGTATCATGATTCTGCATACCACTAGGAATCATAGACGAATTCGTCCCCATGAAATAAGAAAAGACCATGGGATGGGTAATGCTAATTGAGGGAGTCAAGGGGACTCCACTATCCATAATAATGAAAAATCACAACGTAATACAAAATCATAAGGCCAACTAACAGTCAAAGAGAACACCAAAAATAAATAAAATGCCAAAATGCACACAAACAGGATAAAGTGGTTGAAAGGGGCCTCCCTCCCTAAAGTAGGTATGCCTCGCCCAAGAGGGACCTAAGACTCCCTTCAAAAAATCAGAGGTATCAGAATCAGTTATAAGGGGCCTCGTGGGTTTAAAAACTAGTCGGTCAGATCCCCCCCGAAGAGGTAATCCTACATAAAGGCTATGTGTTGTCTGACCCTTATCTGACTCAAGGTACCTACAAAATAACCACTGCAAGTAACCTATGTGGCTACCTATGTCAAGAAACTAAGCCACCACGATATAACCAATGCGCAAGTGAATAGTCGTAAGTCAGGTCCACCATTTGGGCAGGGTAACAAAGCCTGAAATCTCGAAAGCACCACCTCTCACAGAGGTAAATGTACTAGCAAGACCCCCATATAAAAATAGATCCCTAGAAATATCTCTGACGCTAAGAAGGTATTGAAGGGATATCTCCTCAACCGACTTTGCACGACCTTGTGCTTAACTTCGGTGTGAGCGGAGCCTCCTAATGTCAACAATTATACAATGGATTTCACCACTCCCTTGGTCAGACACGTATGTTGAGTTTAATAGACTTGGAGAATTTTACTCAAAAAATCCTATTCCAAGGCTCTAAATCTTAAGCTAGTTTGTTCACCCTAAAAAATAAAATCGTTTCTAATCAATTTTAAATTTATCAACATTACTTTTAGTGGCTTTGTTTACTCAAAGGATGTGGTCGTGAAACTGATGATGTTCGGACTCAGCAAGTAAAAGAAATGAATATGAATATAATGCAAAGTCCTAACTTCAATTCTCAATAAATGATAAGATTTTTTCAAATTGCAATTTTCAATTCAACTCTGCGATTTCAAATAAGATACAATCTTTCCTTACATGTATGATGAATGATAAGAACCCAAAATATCAAATGCCATGATGTAAAATGTATATTTTTTTGTATTTTCAATATAAAAGAATGAAAATGCAAGGATTGAACAATAGCTTGATATATAAATCCCACTATAAGCAAAAATAGACAAACCAAGCAGGATATCAAGAAGCAAACACCCAGGCCAAAGATGCAAGGACAACCAATGAAACAAAAATGATGAGAAAGAAAGACCGCCCAAAAATTCAACCAAAGAAAGGTTTCCTATCACTCTGCAAGCACTTAATAGTCATGACAGAGACCCAAGAAGACTCAACAACCATCAAAACTTACCCAACAAGCATCAAACTCAGCAATCAAGCAAACAAGGATGATGTACATGACAATTCAGGAGAAAACCACGTATATACGCTCCCTATAGAATGACAACCCGCGTATGTACGCGTTTATCAAGGGAAAACCCACGTATATGTATTGAAACACTACCAAGTTAAGGATAAGGCCAATAAACTTAGACTCAAAATGAAAATAGGTTGTCAAGCAATCAGACAACAAGAAACTCAAGATAACTGAGAGCAATCAAAGGAGAAAAACACTCCAAACCTCGAAAAGAAGATTCCCTCCCCAGTATGGTCGTTAATTCTGTTACAAGGAAAATCACTCTATGGCATGGGGTAAACCACAATAGACGGAAATGACTGCAGAAATCAACTACAATCTCAAGTATGATATATAAACAAACATGCTAACAAGACAAGATAAAGAGCCTACCTTGTTCAGATGTTCGATGAAGTCCACCGTTGAGCACTTGACTCAAAGCTATACACCTGCAACTTGGCCTCAACAACCAAGATACGCAAGCATATGGTGATAATATATAAAGTTAGCACATATAATAGCATAATCCATCAATATTCATAACAAGTATGCGCATGGAATAACAATTCAAATATTTCCAAGACATTAATTGGACGAGAAAAGAGTATTTCTATTAAAATGTAATCAACAGAAATGTATGAATTTCAAACTTCTGTGTAGACACGTTCGGAATCGAGAAACTAAGTCCCTTTTAGCTGGGCCTCCACCACTCCAATCCTCCGCCAAAGGCAAACTCATATAAGAGACAATGAGGTTCTCCATCAAATAGGGAAGAGCTTCGGGGCTGAACAATATGTTCAGACTTAAAAGGACAAAGGGATGCAGACTCAATATGAAGTGAATAATTTCTCCAGAGTAACTTTGCTCTCAAAGTTGAATTCTTCTCCTCTTCTCCACAACTTGGATATGACCCATTTATATCCTTCAAATGGAACTGAAGGGTCAAGTCGGAATGTTTCCACTGTATGGAAGGTCAACCTGTTTATATGCATGTTGTATAGCTATTAGGGCACGTATATGTGGAAAAATATGTTTGTTAGCTCTGAGAATTGCAAAAAGGGGACTTCAAGTCTGCATAGGGAAATGGAAAAGGCCTTATGAGCAAGTTGCATGGGGTGAGGAAAATCTTGCTATAAAACTTTTGTTTCACTGGAAAATGGTTATGTTTTCCCAAGATACGACCATTTCAGTCAAATTTGGAGGTATAAAGCCTAAATACGACCTTTTGAATTTTTGCGGAGATAATATTTTAGTTTTCTATTTTTTATTTATGGGTTGATACTCTTTTTTATCTGTGTATGCTCTTTTCCTATCCGTGTATTCTCTTTGCCATGTGCTCTATATGATCTCGGTAAATCAGAAACAGATGGAAATTTGCATTTTCTCGGTAAGCTAACTGAGATCTAACCCTCGTTTCCATTGAGATGCGAAACTTTTTTCTTGTGTGAAAAGAGTTTTTTATGAGCACGCTCTCCAATGTCATCATCAACAACAAAAACAATCTCGATCCTCCTTCCAAACAATATAATATGTTTTTCACTAGCTCACTTGGTTAAAAGTTTCTTTAAGAGGTCTTGAGTTCAAGTCTCCTTTTTTGTTAAATTTTTTGGAAAAGTTCATGCATTCATTCTAAAATGCATTTCACTTAAGTTATAAAAGTGAATCACTATTAAATAACTTTAATATTTTATTTTAACTTATTTTGCATGCAACTTTCATTTACAAAGTAACTTCATTGTAAAAGTGATTCTCGCTTTTTCTATAAAAGTGGGTCACTTCATAAGTAACTTATTTAAAAGTGAGATTATAGGCACAGTTAGGAGGAGTATCACCATGTGGACCAACTTCTACTTGCCACGTGGCTCTTTGGTTACCGTTTATGCATTTTTTCAAAAGAGCATAAATTTCACATCCGAAGTCCATTTTCAATGTCATTTTTTAAATGACCTATTTTTTCGAGATCTTTACATCCAAACCATTAGTTTCATATTTTTCTGCATATTTTAATATGGCATCTCCCAATGATCTTTTGCTTACCAGTACCAACTACTCCTCAAGGAAATCACATATGAAGGATTTATTAAGAAGTAAATGATTGTACCATATTACCCTGGGGAAAGAATTAGAACTCACTGATGATGAAAACAAAGTCAAATGGGAAAATATGAATGATAGACCACGTGGATTGATTGGAATGTCCATCTCTCTTGATTTAAGGTTTCACCTTCAAGGAATTGATGACCCTAATGATGCTTGGGAAAAGCTTGAAACTGTATTTGGTAAACACAATATTATTCGAGTCCACTAGTTGGAGAATCAATTAATGACCTTAAGTCCAAATGATTTTTTTTGCATTGAAGATTACTTATCTAAGTTCAAAACACTTGGACTTGTATGTATAGAATGCAAAATACATCCATCGGAAGATCAATGCATATATGTTATTCTTGCTAAGCTTGGTAGTGAATATTCTATTTTTGTATCTACCTTTTATGCCACGCGACAAGCTCTAGGGAGTGCTTATAAAAATCCTCTCTTGATTCCTTTTATGATGCTCTGATTCAAGAGCAAAATAATCTTCTACAACTTGGATTGATTAGCATTGCAAGTACATCCAACAAATCCTTAATAGCCCAAAAGAAAAATAAATACAAGAATCTGAAGAAGCAACATCCTCGCAACAACAACAAGCTAAACAAGGGTCCCAAACCCTCTCAGCCAGCTTCCGCTCCTAATGGTGACAAAGGAGCAAAATATAAAAGTAAGAAGACTAATGACAGACATTGCAACTTTTGTGGGAAAGACGGTCATGAGAATTCCAATTTTTCTAAGAAGATGGCAACTTTAGAAGTAGCAATGAATAAGCACAACATTAGTATTGATTCTACTTATTCTTCTTCTTCTCATGGACATGCACTTTCTTCTTCTGGTTTCTCCTTCAATGCAACTTCTACTTCTTCTTATGTTGAGTGGCTTATTGATTCTAGAGCATCTTATCATATGGCTAATGATAAAGCCATATTCTATGCTCTTAATGAATGTAACACCAAGAAAATATTTGTTGGTGATGATAGATATATTAGTGTTGTAGGGTCTGGAACAATTCAGGTAGATAATGTTCATTTCAATGATGTACTATGTGTTCCAAGTCTTTCCTGCAACCTTCTATCAATATATCAAATCACTCATTCATGTGAAGGTAAAACCGTATAGTTTTCACCTCACCAAGTTGTAATCAAGAATCTAAAATATCCTAAGCATGTTCTCGCAACTGGAATTGTTGATGATATTACCAAGTTGTACAAGTTTGAAAACTTTGGGTCATCATCTTTTCCATTAGTTTTTGTTGCTCATAGCGATGACTTGAACAAACTTTGGCATGATCGGTTTGGTCATCTAAATTATTGCTCATTGTAGCAACTATGTATTCAACATATGGTGACCAGTCTTCCTCTTGTTTCTTGCAAAGATGGTGCTTGTTCCAGTTGTGTTCTCAACAAACATCATTGAGACAATTTTGACAAAATTTCCTCCCGGCATGCCTCGACCCCTTTCCGGCTTGTTCATAGTGACTTGTGTGGTCCACTTTATTCTCCTTCTTTTTCTCAGTGCAAGTATTTCTTAACTTTCATTGATGACTTTTCTAGACGCATTTGGGCTTACTTCTTAAAACTTAAGAGCGAAGTTTTTGACAAGTTCTTGGCCCTACAAGTTCCTTGTAGAAAAACAATATGGACATCAACTTCAAAGGTTAAGAACAAATAATGGAGGCGAATATGTGAACAATCAATTTACAAGTTACTGCACTACACAGGGCATCCAAATGCAACACACTATTCCATATACACCACAACAAAATGGTGTTGTTGAGAGAAAGAATCACACATTAAAAGAAATGGATAATTGTATGATCCAATCTAAGGGATTAAGTCTAAAGTATTGGGAAAAATCCATTAATTGTGGAAATTACATAGTAAATCACACTCCCATAAAGGCTCTTAAAAATATAACACCGGAAGAAGCATGGAATAAAATTAAGCCAGATGTAAGCCACGTCCATGTATTTGGTAGTATAGCATGGGCTCACATCCCTGATGAGAAAAGGAAAGCATTGCAATCTAAAAGTGAGAAGTGTATATTTGTTGCTTATTCTGAAGATGTCAAAGGTTACATACTTCTTCAACCTCATTGTAATGAAATTATCATTAGAAGAGATGTTAAATTTGATGAAAATATCTTTGCTTGTGAGTCTAATTCGGTGTTTGTGCCTTCTTTGGCCTACGATCCATCTTCGGCATTTGTGCCTTATTCTTTTCCTATTTTGGTTTCTTCTTCTTTAGATGATGACAGTGGGGATGAAAATCCATCTTTGCCTTCTCACCTTCCTCCAAATGGGTCCAATGAACATGAACCTGCACCAACACCATTGCTTCCTAGATGGGTCCATTCAACATGAGAAGTAGTTGGTGATCTTGTCGGTGATCCTTCATATCAATGTTGGACTTGTTCACAGTTTCAGAGAGCCTCTTCTCTTTTGGCTCAAGTTTTAGAGACGTGTGATCTAGAGACATATGTAGAAGTTTCAGGTCATCCAAATTGGGATACAACAATGAATTAAGTGTATCACTCTTTAATGGAGAAAAATACTTGGGATCTTGTACCTCTTCCAAAAGGAAGAAAACTCGTCATATGTAAATGGGTCTACAAAACTAAGTATGCATCTAATGGAAGTGGTGAAACACATAAGGCTCGGTCAATTGCCAAAGGGTTCTCTCAAGTTGAAGGCATAGACTATAATGAAACTCGTTAAGCCCTAAATCGTGACACATCACCTCTTAATTGGGGCACATTACATTAGTATTGTTATTTTATTTATATCGGCTTGGGTCCATTAGTTGTAATCGTACCTCCTAGTCTCCTATCTATACCAAGGAGACCTTTTTCATTTGGAATCATCTTGTCTTGGCGAATTCATGTAATGTATAAGGAGGTTGCCCCCTCAAAGAGGCTTATTATCTGAATTTATCTCTTTATCAAGGCGTGGAGTACTCATGCAGAGGTTTTTTATACTATTTTGATGTTTGGTTCATAACATTTGGTATCAGAGCTAGACAATCCTCGGGACTGGCTTCTTCAAAACAGGTGTTCTTGGAATTTTCGCTACAAATTGTTTTTTGGAAGGTTTCGGGATATGGAATTTATATGGTGTAGAGGAGACATATAGAGATAACTTGGGTCCAAATTTTAGATCTTGGTTCGTTATATTTTTGGAGATATAATCTGTTCAAGTTAAGGTTTTTGACTAGTCCTGAAACTAGTCTGTAACAAGTCTTCTTGGAATTTTTGCTCCCAAATTTTATTTGGCTTGGTTTCAGGTTCTGGAAATTTTAAAGTATGAATTCAGAATAGTGAAGTATATTGTGTACAAATTTCATCCCTTGATTCGTTGTATTATGAAATTTATTCTCTGAGGAAATTAGGGTTTTGGGTTGGTCCATATTTCAATCTAAAACATGTGTTCTTGGGAAAAATTGTTATATATGAAGCTACAGACCTCAAAATTGAGTGAAACCTATACCATTGCTTAGGGTATGAACCAAAGTTTTAATAGTGCAAATTTCAAGTTCTAAAGTGAAGACAATGACACCAGGCAGGCCGTACACGTTTTCTCTCCTGAAAGGGAAAAAATCAGCAAATCTTGGGAAAGTTATCATAAAATTCTCTTGGAGAATCCAATCTTGGTCTAACCTATGGGGTTGGAAAGAAGACACATCAAGATACCTCAAGCCATACATTTTTACTCAGAAGGGCTGAAATTGCAGAGATATAGTAGAAAAAAGGTTGGGTAGCATAACAGTCTCAAAATCAGGGTTTTAAAAGGTGTTTTTTTTTTTTTTTGGAAATTTGCGTATCTTTTGACTAGAAGATCCAATTGGGGTGATTCAAAAAGTGGAATAAAGTGCGATAAAAGGAGTATCACATCAATTTGGGAGAATCTTACGGATTTTTAGGTACAGACGTATTCTGATGTCTCTAAACGTGGGATTTGTTGTTACTTGTCGGCGCTACAACCTGGGGACAATGTGGTTCTTCCACGTACCTAGAGCATATCGAAAGGCCCCTTTCAAATAGTTGGGCATTAGACAACACTACTGTGGATTTGAGCTCCCATGTACCTAGCGTATATCGGGAGACCCCTCTAGAATCCTGAGACCAACTGAGTAAACCATTTGGTCGTCTTGTTGCTATAGTACACCAAGAACAACACTCAGGGAGATCACACTCTAGTACCTGGGTAGTCGGATAGTACGGCTAAGGGCATGGTCAAGCGTCCTTAGTTAGTGCCCTGAGATATTGGGTTGAGCACTATTGTTGGACCACACATGTATATCAGAGAGCAATAACACCTAACACTCCCTTGTCTGTGAGGACCTATGCTTAAGCCAATTAGGAATTCCTACCTTGCAGTGATACTTGGCCAACATGCCACCAAAAAAGGGAACTTCTACACCAAATAAGCTCTCAGACAGTCCTACTTGGACTCTTGATGAAGGTGAAGAAATGCGCAGGGACATAGATGATTTACTAAAGAAGATAGTAATAAAAGATGAACTACAAAAGATGATGGATTCAACTAAAGCTAAGCTGGAAGCGATGATGGATACTAAGATGGATGGATTAAAAGGGGAGATCATGGAAGGGTTGAAAAAGTTTTTAATAGAGAGGCCACCTGAAAGTGATAATGTATCCCATGACATTCATGATGAGGACACAAGCAAGATGAATCAAGATTGGAGAAACTCCAGCTTTGGGTTGAAGACCGGCCACTTTCCTAATATTGATACGAGGAACTTTGATGGCAAAGATCCAATCACATGGATACTCCAGATGGAGCAGTTCTTTGATCTACATGATGTGCCACACTTACAAAAGGTCCTTATATTTAGAATATAATTATTTTGTGTGATATCGATGGCTTTGTTCTCGCAAATCACTTGTCACTTGGACAATTTTCATGGAAGAAATGATAGCACACTATGAGGATACAAGGAGCAATGCCTTCTTCATCCAACTGATAAATCTCAAGCAAAAGGGTTCAGTTGCAGAGCACATTGAGAACTTCCAAAGATTGAATATAAAGGTAGTGGATATTTTAGATGAGCACCTAATTTATGTCTTCATAGGAACTTTAAAGGATAACATTCAACACGAGGTTCTCCTTTGGGAACCCAAATCATTGGAGAATGCATTCAAGGTGGTGAGAAATGTTGAAAGTAAAAATCTGGCTATGGCTACTAGAATGACCACTCCTAACATCTATTGAGAAAATAATGTTCCTTCTTCTAAACCACCTCAACCTACAAGGTTGAAACCTCAAAAATTGGAGGAAAGAAAAGAAAAATGTTTATGTTTTAATTGTGACAACACGTACAGTAAGGGACATAAGTGTGGTGAGAAGAAATTATTCTACATAGATTGTGAAGAGGAAGAAGAAGAAGAAGAAGAACCATCTCAATATGAAGATGTAGAAGAGATTTATTCTGAAGAGATGACTCCCACCAAATCATGTCATGCATTGGATGGAATTAGCACTCCTCAAACCCTCAAGATCGAAGGATATATCAAAAATAAAAAGGTAATAGTGACAATTGATTCTGGTAATACTCATAATTTCATTCACTGTAAATTATCCAAATCTCTCAATTACTTTATATATCCATCGCCAGAGTTTCAAGTAATGATTGTGAATGGAGGAACTATCAATTGCTTAGGAAAATTCCATAAGATCAATCTTACTATGGGGGAATATGTAATGAATAGTCCAATGATTTCTATACCCATGGGTGGTGTCGATGTCGTACTAGGGGTCCAATGATTACAATCATTAGGAACAATGGATTTTAATTTTCAAGAACTTTTCATGAAATTTTCATTGGAAGGAAAGGAATTTGAGTTAAGAGGTATCACATGGAAACCCAGTAAGGTGTTAAGCTCTAATGGCATGAAAAAATTATTGAAAAAGGGGCATCAGGGTGTAATTGTACAACTATGCTCACTAGATGTTAAAACATATGAGCCATCTATTCCCCTAGATCACCAAGGGATCATTGATAAGAATTCCAAAGTATTTGAAGATATTTCAGAGGTCTTCCACCCACTCGCGATCATGATCATGCTAGTCACTTAATTCCTGAGAGTGTTCCTCCTAACATCAGGCCTTACATATATCCTTATGCATAGAAGAGTGACATTGAGCGTATGGTTGAAGAAATGTTAGAGGCTAGCATTATTAGACCTAGCCAAAGTTCTTACTCTGCACCGGTGGTAATGGTACTCAAGAAAGAGGGTTCATGGAGTATGTGTCCAGATTATAGAGAGCTCAACAAGATCATCATTAAAGATAAGTTTCCCATTCTCGTCATTGATGAATTGTTAGATGAACTACATGGAGCAATATAATTCACAAAGTTGGATCTTCATTCAAGGTATCATCGAATTAGAATGAAGGAAGAAGATATCCCAAAAACAACATTCAAAACTCATGAAGGCCTTTATGGATTTTTGGTCATGCCTTTTGGCCTTACGAATGCACCTTCCACATTCCAAGGGTTGATGAATTCCATTTTCCCCTTCCTTCGAAAATTTGTGTTAGTATATTTTGATGATATACTAATCTATAACAAGTCTTGGGAAGATCATGTTCGACATGTTGACATGGTACTACAGCTACTAAAAGAGAAACATCTATATGCCAAACCGTCCAAATGTTTCTTTGGGGTGAAGGAGGTAGAGTATTTGGGTGATATTATATCTCATGAAGGTGTCAAGGTAGACCCTAAAAAGATTAAATCCATGATTGACTGACCAATTCCCAAAGAATTGAAGAATCTTAGAGGATTTTTGGGTTTGACAGGTTACTACCACAAGTTTTTTAGGAACTATGGAAGAATAGTAGCACCTTTAACTGCAATAACTAAGAAGGATGCATTTTCATGGACTCCAGAGGTAACTCAAGCTTTTGAACAACATAAAGAGGCAATGTGCAAAGCTCATGTCTTGACCACACCAGACTTCACAAAAACCTTTATTGTGGAATGTGATGCCTTGGGAAATGGCATTGGTGTTGTTCTAATGCAATAAGGAAGGCCCCTTGCTTTTGAAATTTGGCCAGTCAAGAGAAATGACTTACACAAACCCATTTATGAGAAGGAAATAATGGCAATACTACATGCATTGAAGCAATGGTGCCCTTACCTAATAGGTAGGCACTTTAAGGTCAAAACAGATCATGACAGTCTTAAATACTTCTTGGAACAAAGACTATCTTCCGAAGAGCAACAAAAATGGGTGACCGAGGTGTTGGATTATGAATTTGAAATCATCTACTAAAAAGGGAAGCAAAATATTGTGGCAGATGCACTCTCAAGAAAGGAAGAATATGTTGAGTCATTTCTATGTGTTATCTCTATCATCCAACCTAATTGGATAACATAATCAAGGGATGAATGAAAGAATGATGAAGAATTGTGGACTCTCATTCAAAGGTTGTATCAATATTCCAGTGCATCTGATACATTTACATGGAAAATGATCCACTATGGTACAAATATTGCTTATATTTATGTAAGAACTCCCAACTCAAGCAAAAGGTACTTTTGGAATTGCACACCTATCCAGTAGGAGGGCACTCAGAAGTTTTGAAAACCTATCATAGGGTCAAGAGGGATTTTTTGGGGGATGTCCTTAAAACTAATGTTCAAAGGTTTGTGGTAGAATGTTTAGTTTGCCAAAAAAATAAGGTGGAAACAATTAAGACCCTGAGTCTTTTACAACCGTTATCCATTCCAAGTCAGCGCTGGGAGGAGGTTTCCATGGATTTCATCACAAGGTTACCGAAGTCTGAAGGAAAGAGTGTCATCATGGTGATTATTGATAGACTTACCAAGTACGCACACTTTTTTGCACTCTCTCATCCTTTCAAAGCCAGTATAGTTGCTACCGCATTCATGGAGACATTTCAAAAGCTACATGGAAGCCCAAATATTATTGTAAGTGACAGAGATCCCATCTTCACTGGACTATTTTGGACATAATTATTTTCTTGTTTGGGTACTCAATTGGATCATAGTTCATCTTATCATCCTCAATCTAATGGACAAACTGAGATAGTGAACAAATGTCTGGAAGGCTACCTTCGTTGCTTTGTATTTGATAAAAAAACACAATGGTTCAAGTGGTTACCCTTGGAAGAATGGTGGTATAACACTTCCTTTCATACTACAACAAAAATGACACCATTTATGGCGCTTTATGGATATCACCCATCATCCATCACTTCTTCTCTAAAAAAAAAAGTCTAAAGTTCAAGCAGTGGAAGATCACATCAAGCATCAACAACAAGTTCTCCAACTCTTAAAAGACAACCTGACCATGGCACAGAATCGCATGAAACAACAAGCAAATCAACATCGTAGTGAAAGAAGTTTTGAAGTAGGGCATTCGGTATATTTAAGACTACAACTAATCTAGATTATTTTTGGAACGAAATGAAAGCAGAGATATTACAATGAAATACTCATGAAAATTGTCAGAAACATAGAAATACAACAATACTTGATTTCTATTAATGAAAGAATTGTAAAGAGACTGTAAAAATACAGAGTGCGAGACTCACTAGAATGGTGGCAACTTTATCTCTAAGAAGAGATATGATGGCTACGTTCATTTGCAAGAAGATGATTACAATGAAGCTCTGAAGGCCTTTTTATGGTAAACATGAATGCCAAAACCCTAGACATCCAAAAACCTAACACTAGGAGATGAAACGCCAAAAGTCATGTGGGCCCTGTTTGGGTAAGTTAGTACATTAACTTCCCGGGGTCGTAACTTTTGCATACAATCTCCGTTTTAGGTGTGTGATATCCCGTTGGAAAGGCATTTTCGAGAACTACGCATTACATTGTCAAATTGTGACTTTGTCTATAATTTGACTATGGCGAGCCAAAAAAAACATTATTTAGGGCCCCAAAACGACCCTAGAAGTACATTAAGAAGCGCTAACATGAAAACATACAAAATAAGCCAGTTGGATTAGGTGGGAGGCTGGTATCCACCTGGAAGATGTGTAGGGATTCAGACATCCCCAGAAGTCTAGAACCCACAATTACAAGGAAGTACAGAAGAACGTGTTGCACTAAAAACTGAAAAGAGGAGTCAGTTGGAACAGGTGGGTGGCCACCAATATCCACCCGGATCAACAACCATACAAACAAATGTCCCTCAAGCAATCTAAGAAGGATAATAAATTATCACCAAAGTATTATGGGCTTTATAAGGTGTTGCAAAAGATTGGTACTATGGCATACAAGTTGGAGTTGCCTGCATCTTCATGAGTACACACAATTCCATGTTCCATGCTTAAAGAAGGTTATAGGTGACAAGATCCTAGTTCAAACTATATTGCTAGAACTTGATGAGGAAGGAAAATCATATTAGAGCCTGACACTATCACTGACACAAGAATTCGCCGACTAAGGAATAGATCAATTTCAGAGTATCTTATTAAGTGGAAGAAACTACCTGTTGAAGATTCCACGTGGGAAGATAAGACTTTTATACATAAGCATCTAGAACTACTCAAGTGTTGAGGACAACACTTGTCTGAAGGGGAGGGGCATGTTAAGCCCTAAATCATGGCACATTACCCCTTAATTGGGGTATATTACCTTAGCATTGTTATTTTATTTATGTTAGCTTGGGTCCATTAGTTGTAATTGTACCTCCTAGTATCCTATATATACCAAGGAGACCTTTTCATTTGGAATCATCTTGTATTGGTGAATTCATGTAATGTGTAAGGAGGTTGCCCCCTCGAAGAGGCTTATTATCTGAATTTATCTCTTTGTCAAGGTGTGGAGTACTCATTGCGAGGTTTTTTATGTTATTTTGATGTTTGATTCATAACAAAACCTTTTCCCCTTTAGCTAAAATGAATTCCATCCGCCTTGTTCTTGCCCTTGTTGCCTCACATAAATGGGAGGTCCATCAAATTGATGTTAAATCTTCCTTCGTGCATAGGGATTTGCAAGAAGAAATCTACATGGAAAAACCTCCCGACTATGTCCAGAATGGCTATAGCCTTGTTTGTCACCTTAAGAAACCTCTTTATGGCTATGTCTAGAATTTGTCTTTCTTAGTCTTAGTATGCTTGTGACCTTCTTCATCGCTTTCCCATGGAATATTCAAAACCATCCCCTTCTCCCTTCTAGTTTGGGGTCAAACTTCTTGTTGTTTGAGTGGTTACTGAAGGTGTTCATCCTCTATTGGAATACTTGTGTTGTTGAACAATGTCTTCCAAATTTGGTCCAGGAGTATCTTCAACTTGAATGTCTTCTGAGCGGTCTTGTAGAGATACATCCATTTGAAATAAATTTTGTTCTTTACATTTATACCCTTTGAAATAACATTCATCACAATTATATGAAAGTTTGAGGCATTGGCATTCTACCATCTCTTTGGGAGACAAATTTTGGATTCTTAATGGCAGAGAGCTGGAGGAGTTGGGGGTAGTGGCCATGGGAGGACTAGTGCAAATAATGAATGAGGGTCTTTTGGTTTGGTCATTGATCATCATCTCTATTTATTTGGCTCCGTCACAAGCTTCCAACCATGTGTTTGGGCGTTGCATCATGAAATCTTCTCTAATTGACTCCTTAAGATCACCGATGAAACATTCTTTGAAAAAGGAATCATATATGATTTTTGTGTAGAGTACTAATTGCTCAAAGGTCACAATACAATCAATCATTGTGCATGTTTGGCGTAATTTTGTTAGTTGTCCCAAATAATGAGTGTCACGTTCAAAATGAGCATAAAAGATCTTTACAAATTGGGTCCAAGCAATATAGCCTCCATAAGATTTCTTATATCATTGCCAATGTTTTGAATCCAAATATAATATCCCCACTTTTAGTTCTATAGGTCATCGATAATGCCATGGAGAGAAATAGTGTCCCATTTGGGTCATCCAATTTTAGGGATCAAAACTATCAATCTTGTTCGGAAGAGCATGTAAGTGTCCTACTCTTCATGTGTTGAAGATTCTTCCTTAGTTAGATCTATGCGTGGATCTGGAATTTTCATACCCAATCGTGTACATATAGCTCCTAACATGTTGAGGAGCCCCTAACCTTGGTTGTCAACCTTTATATAAATCTCTTTGAATGAATACTAAAGGCTAGAAACCTTGGTGTCAATTTGTTGGTGTTTGGTGTGTAGGTCTTAGGGTTGGTTCTCAGTGGCTACCATGCTGCAAGTATGGACCATGGGACCATTTGATATCTCATCAAAATGTTAACCCTAACTTAACTCAATACAACCAAGGGTTTGAGAGGAGTCTTTTGAGATACACCACTAACATTGTATTGTTAAGTCCACAAAAAAAGTTACTTAAGAGCTATACCCATGTGATCAACATGGCACATGGGATATTTTGAGATAGGCCTCCCACAATGGTGTTGGTAGGACCCAAACTCCTTTATTTATTAAATTAATACTTCTGTAGGAGTATTACTCTCAACTAATTATTATTGCAGTGATAGAATCTCCAAATTCCTTCTGGATGCAAAGATGTCGAAATTTTATTGGTTGACAGTAGAAGTTAGAGTTTGTAGGGTCCTAAAGATAGATGAGTGTTAGGTGTTATAACTCTTTGATATACTTGTAGGGTCTAATAGTAGTACTCGACCCAATATCTCAGGGCACTAATTAAGGAGGCTTGATCGTGCCTTTGGCCGTATTACTTGACTACCCGGGTACCAGAGAATGATCTCCTCAAGTGTTGTTCTTGGTGTACCATAGCAACAAGGTGATCAATTGGTTTATCTGGAGTTGGTTTCAAGTATACATAAGGGACTTTCAATATACATGAAGGTGCGTGGAAGTGATATTCCATATACAGATGTTCTCTGATGCGGTATTAATTGAAGGGATATTGACAGGGGTTACAAGGGTTTCCAACAAATGATTCCACCTGTATTTCCTGTGTGTATTCTTCCCTAACCATAGTTTCACTCATTGAATGACAATTCTCTATGTTGTTTAAAGATGTTGGAATATGTCTCTAGCTTGAAAAAAATTCTACTAAAATTTGGAGGCGTGTTGGCTCTAGAAAGAGCTCTGATACCACTTGTAGTGTTCCTTGACCCTTAAACTTGAAACAAAAACTAGGTATACAAAGATAACGAGTGAAAAAAACCAAATACAAGAGACAATACGATAAAATATGTAGATTAAACCCTTGTATTAATGATATTTAGAAGAAAAAAACAATGTTCACTTGCCTCTTAAGGTGACACGACCTTTCATTAAGAAAAGCTCGAAATACAACAATAACATTCCATAGTCTCCTAAGTTTCTAAATAGATACTCAAATAGAAAAACCCTGACAACTTGTGGTCCTATCATTAATGAGTACCAACTACCTAATGTTGATATTATGGTAGCTGTGGGAGGTATTAACCTCCATATGTAACCTTTGACTAGAATATCATATTTTGGAAGCAAGAGAAACCTTAAACAGATGTGTGAAAACCCTAGAAGACATGTTGGCTCAACAAAATATATAATATTAAGGTATTATCCTCTAGGAAGACAAGTTGACCTCACAGGAAAAGGATAAACATAAAATATAATTACCAGAAAGTCAGGTCGGCCTAGCCAAAATTCACTAGACTGATTAATATAAATAGAGGACGTCTTGGCTCATTTGTTCACTCACTCTCACTTAGGAAACCAAAAACAGTGTGCAAGTTTGGAGGAGGAGCAACAACAACTGCAGTTGTACGGTTTTTCTAAGTTTGGAGGAGGAGCAACAACAACTGCAATTGTACGATTTTTCTCTTGTTTGGTCTTTCTGGTACTTTCTCTTGTGCACTACCCTTGGAGAAGGTGCGCTCTCTTGGTTGTGTGTTGGTTATGGTGTGGCTTCGTGGAATCATTCTTTCTGTCAAAGGTTAAGGTGCTTGGGGGAGGCTTTGTGCCTATGGTTGGGTGACAATGGTATAGCATTGTCTATGGTGAAATGCCACACACCCACGGCGACATAAAAATTTTTTTGCCTTTTTCTCAAAGGACAGAATTCCCAAATTCCTACAGGAGCCGAGTGCAGGCTAGCTCATTTCTCATCCTCCACCTCATGATCGAGACCCGCAACCATAGGCTTAGTTTAAAAGGCTCATCACATTTCACGACATCGAGGCTCCTGATGCAAGGCGTCCCAACCTCTTCATCTCCTTCAGTATCGAAAGCGATTAAGGGGCCTAGCGCGTGCTATCCCTCTCACCTATGATCACGACGTGACCCTCCTCCAGACGACCATGGTGTTGTGACCACGGCCTACAACCATAGGTTATTTCACGTTTCGCGATATCGGGACTTCACGTCCCTCGACTTCTCATTTCTTTGAATTCTCGGGTCCCGAAATACCGATCCCTGAGTTAGACCCTTAGCCAACTACTAGCGCCTGCCTCCTCCTTCTACCACACGACCCTGTCTTATGACCTAGGGCCGACCCACTGAGCATGTTGGGGTTTCGTATGCTGGGATTTTGTGACTTGCGAAACTGAGAGATTCTGCCCTTTAGCCTCCCGGACGTCGAAACGTCGAAACTCATTCATGCTAAATCGACGGTCCAGATCACTCCTGGATCAACGACCACAATTACATTGCGAATTCGTGAATCGTGAGTTTGTGCGGTCCTACCCTTTGACCACTCCAAGTTGCGAGTTAGCGAAATGCCACTCGACTGCCATGCATCCCTGCTGAATGGATGGTCCTAATTAAATCAGGATTTTTAGGTCTATGACGAGTCCATCCTCCCATCTACACAAGGGTTAAGATCAATGGCCTAGATAGCTCCCGATGGATCCTGGGATCTACGGTCCCGGTTCCATCGCTACTTGCAAAGGCTGAAGGGGTTGAGGTGTTAACGCCCATGCTCCTCCTTTAGATCCATTGGTCTTGACAGACCTGGGGTATTTCCAAAAGGATCTTGTTCGTTCGTCTACCAAACGAAGGGATACTCCCATGAACTTGGGTCACAAAATTCAACCTTTCGTAGCTTCAGACTCCCACGACTCTGAAACCTTAGAGAACTACTCTTTCTTGCACAGGTTTTCCAGACCCAGATCGCATGAACCTTCCGATGGTTCTTGGGCAATTATCCCTGATTTTAGTTGGGTTTCTAAGTAAAGGCTCGATATGGTTCCAAAGTTATGAGGCGATTCTCGGGGAAAGGTGCCCTCGAGGAGCCATCCTAGAATATTGCAAAGGTCAACCAGATGGGTCTATTCTCAATGGGATGGACACATACTTTGAAATTAACTAATTTACACAGACATCAACTATGGCATATAAGTATAAACATTCATCCATGATATTCAATTCAAAATATAAGGCATAAAACACTTATCAGAACCACAAGGCATGATGCAACTGTTGAGAGGGGTGCTCATTTCCACCCAACCGTAGGCTCGGTGACTCCAAATGGATTTACCACTAGCCACCCCTGAGCTAGACCACAATTCTCTAAGATTCAATCTCTTACTTCCATCTCAACGGAAGTCAAGGATGAAGGTTACTCTCCTTCTCCTGTGTTCAGAACTCCCTGTGGTTCCAGGGTTTTGCGATTCTCTTCTGCGCTCCCTGTCGCACACGCTTCCTCTCTCTACTCTTCCCACACTTCCTTTCTTGCCCTTCTCTGCAAGATTGCATGTGGCACGAATTCCCCCGTCCATGGTCAGGTCTGAGAGCTTTTACAGATGGGTGGTTCACCTCATCCCCTCATTAACTCTTGAGGAGCCTCCCCACCTACCATCCTGACCAGAAATTCATTCCTGGGTCAGAGAGTTGCCTTGGTCTTTGAGCAAGTAAAAACCAGTATGGTACTGGTTCGGTGGAAGTTAACGCAACCATTCCAGGTCCCTTCCACCACCCTTCATTAGCCATCGTGGTCTCTTTTAGCAAATCCTCCTCCCAACAGTCACGTAACACATATCCATAACATAATTTACATTCATCGACCTTTTATACAAAGGTCCATCAAATCAAACACCTTTGAGTTTGCCATAGTTCTTCGTCAATATAGTTATTTTTATAGACTGGGGGAAACAGGGTGTTACATGAGACGAGCACATCAAAATTATTCTAACAGGTTATGGGCCCACACTACCTTCAAAACAGTCTAACCGCTGGAAGGTAGACCGAGAGTTCCTTGTCAATCTCATTGTAGCACCAGTTGCAGTTGCAACTAGGATTTCTGATTTTGCAGCTGCAACAAACCCTAAACCTATATTCTTGGGCACTTTCAGTGAAGCATTGGACCTAATTTTTTGGGTATTCTAGTGCGCCCTACCCTAACACACCCTCTGGTGCCCTCATCCAGCAAAAACGTCAAGTTTTAGTTTTTGGGTCAAAGTCAAAGGTTGATTGGTCAAAGTCAAAGTCAAAGGTTGACATTTGGTCAAAATTGATTTTTGTGGTCAAAGTTGAAATTTCAGGGTTTCTAGCTTGTTCTAATCATTGAACCTTTTTTATTCAGTTTCCATCCTCTTCTTGTCAAGATGGAGTCTAGTTTTAGATTAGAAGACAAGTTGAACGATACTACAAATTTCAAAGGTATGCACTTGTATATTCTTTTCAAGTTATATCATCCAACAAAGCATGAGTGTTTTTGGAGAGGATGTACAAGAGACCTTGTCGAAGCAGTGATTTTGAATTCAGTACATTCAAAGGAACAAGTGCACCCTCCCTAGTAGTGAAGACTCCATGTTTGATTATTTAAAATTGATATGTCTCTAGCTATTGTGGCATTATTATGATCTTATGTTGCATCTTGATTTATTGAAGTTATGATAATTATACTAACCCCTTAATACTAGAGATACACTTGTTGATCTCCTCTCTAGAAGATATTCTTGTTCTTATGTAAATTCTTATTGTTTATGAGATGAAGTTGATCTACTTTAGGAGATGTTCTTGGTTACCGAACTAGACTCCATGTAGGATACCATGGAGATTTTGTTGTTCTCGTTTCTTGTTCCAGGTAGGTCATAAGAGATAAATTTGAGAGGGAGTCAGTGATAAAAATAAGGCAACATAGTTTTGTGACACTTTGCATAAAGCAAAGGGGCATGCAACAGACATAAGCGTGGTCTGAGGATTCTCTCAGAAAGAGGGAGTTGATTTCAGAGTTTAAGATGAAGGATCTTGACCGAATATATTGGGATTGGAAGCGTGGATGGCACCATATGAGATATTTAGTGAGGAGACCGAAGAGGTTTAACATGATGGACAAGAAGTCCATGGCCACACCTATGATGACACATCCGAGGAAGTTGTGTGACAGGATAGACATTTGCTTTGCAGATATCACCTTGTGCAAGTATATGGTTGAGCCATGAACGTATTATTGGCATGCAGATACCTATGTTGTGGTACATATAGATATGATTGATCTCTAATAATGAAGTATGGCTGCCAAGATATACAATTTTTGGATTGGGAGTGCAGAAGACAGATCTATCACCTAGGGTGCTACTTTAGCTTGGGATCGACCAGGATTTCCAGACAAGCATGGAAGCAAATATCTTTAGCACTCAGTCATATATCATAGCTAGTGACGCAAGATATGAAGTAGGGTATCTTTTTGAAGAATCTTGTAGGAATTCATCAGAGACATGGTGCAAGAAGGAACAATGAGGCTCCATCACATATCCACAAATGAGCAGATAGATGACATTTTCACTAAGCCTCTATCTAGGACAAGCTTGGTAGGAATGCAAATGTTTCCCTGGGGGAGTGTTGATGATCGCAACATCGTGTTGATATTCCAAGATTGATCAGATGGACTTGATCATGTGGGAATAGGCCCAGACGTAATCTTCGACGGGCTGAAGATTCAAGTTGTTGCTAGATCTCCTATGTGTGAATTGCATCGGGCCTTGAAACTCTCACGAGTAGGTGAGTAGCCCCAATAAGCATCGGGTCGACTCTATCTCCATAGGAATTGGGCTGCAGACCAGGGGAGATAGGTAACATTTACATCCAGAGTAGATGTGCCCCAACGTAGTCTTTGACGGACTGAAGACTCGAGGTGCAATTCCACATGTCCGATAGCATTGAGTTGAATGCATTCACAGAGTGATCCTATGAGAGGATCACCATGAGGTGTTTGTGGCTCCAATGTGGTCATAATTCTTGTTATGGGACAAGAACGACCCAAGGTGTTAGACACACGTGTCCGATAGCATCGAGCTAAATTCATTCACAGAGTGATCCTTTGAGAGGATCAACTATGAGGTGAATGTGGCTCCAATGAGGTCACAATTCTTATCATGGGACAAGAATGACCCAAGGTACTAGACACATGGTGGTGGTGATGGATAATCAATATAGCTAAATGACGCTCATGGATATTGTGATATTGTCTATGAAAGAAGAACACCAAGAACAAGTACGACGATATGTTTTGATGATTGCTACTAGATGATGTTGATAGTAATGATAATACTTATGATGATGCTACCTGTAGAATGGTCTACAAGACTATGTGAGTCTTTCCCATGCTATGTGAAGTTGGATGGATGTGTTTGAGACCATTAATGCCTCCCTAGCTAAGAGGGAGTGTTGATGTTGTGGTAGCTGCGGGAGGTATTAACCTCCATATGTAACCTTTGACTAGAATAGAATATTCTGGAAGCAAGAGAAACCCTAAACAGATGTGTGAAAACCCTAGAAGACATGTCGGCTCAACAAAATATATAATATTAAGGTATTATCCTCCAAGAAGACAAGTCGACCTCACAGGAAAAAGATAAACAAAAAATATAATTACCAAAAAGTCAGGTTGACCCAGCCAAAATAGTCACTAGACAAATTAATATAAATGGAGGATGGGTTGGCTCATTTGTTCACTCACTCTCACCCAGGAAACCGAAAACAATGCGTAAGTTTGGAGGAGGAGCAACAACAATTGCAGTTGTATGGTTTTTCTTTTGTTTAGTCTTTCTGGTACTTTCTCTTGTGCGCTACCCTTGGAGAAGGTGCTCTCTCTTGGTTATGATGTAGCTTCCTGGAATCATTCTTGCTGTCAAAGGTTAAGGTGCTCGGGGGAGGCTTTGTGCCTATGGTTGGGTGACAATGGTGTAGCATTGTCTACGGTGAAATGAGCACTTCAACATCATTCTAACACATAATAGGCCTTATTTAATAGGGATGACCCTTTTACACTAAAGAACTATCCACTACTATCTAACGAGCCTTATTCAAAGAAGATGGTCACATACATTAATTAACTAGCTCCTAGGTAGCCTAAAGTAGAGAGGTTAGGGTAGGACCCTAATACTATATCCCCTTCAATGTTGCTCAAAACTTCTACTATGACCCCTTTCTAGAAAGCTTAGAAAATTTATTTCAAATAAAAGAAGTTTAATAATAAGTTGAAATCCATATATCGAAATAACATGTCATAATGTATAAACCATTTTCCCATGCCAATGTCACTGCTCTCCTCATGCACATAACACAATGTAGAGCAATATTGATTGTTTTGAAACCATGTTAGAAACATTATGTTAGTGATGTGTGATTAATATTATAAATCGAATCAAATAACACTTGGACATCATAACAAAGAAAACCAAGTACATGAGATGTGTTCGAGTACAAGAAGCACCCCTTAAGATAATATCATTATATGATATGGTTTCTCTCAAATTGCTTGTGTACAAATTAGTCTTAGCCTCTTGTATATATAGGTATTAGGTCACATTGGCAAGGATCTTAACATCGACCAAATGCGCTCACATGTTGACCACATAGGGTGTATGAATTTGGCCCAATGGGGATACACGGGTGCCCATTAATGGGTTACAACATACATCAAGTTTAGCCAACATCACTTCAACCATCCCTTTGATTAGCCAACATCACTTCAACTATCCCTTTGATCAAGCGGGTTGATGCAACACACTTGACATTATTTAAGACTTTAAGAGTGTCAAAATAATCTACTAAATGGATTGAAACAAAGACGAAGAAAGGCAAGAAAAGACAAACCATCAATTTGCATGATCTTTAGTTTAGAGAAATAGAAGAAAGTTGTCTTTCTTTAAGTTTTTTAAATGAGCCAAAGTGATATCTAATTTTTGTTCAACAAAAATAATTTATTTTCCAATTATGCTAAGTAAAAGCTAAAATATTAAACATTGGACTTTAAATGTAATCTTTTAATTATTAAAATCACAATAAGAAAAATGTTACCATTAATAAAAGTGCACAATAAGAAAAATGATAAATATAGTAGAACATGTCATTGCACACAAATTAAATGATTATGCAAAGA
>ML785327.1:588091-600386 GCA_009831015.1 Picea engelmannii | reverse complement strand
TAAATGTAATCTTTTAATTATTAAAATCACAATAAGAAAAATGTTACCATTAATAAAAGTGCACAATAAGAAAAATGATAAATATAGTAGAACATGTCATTGCACACAAATTAAATGATTATGCAAAGAGATCTCATATGATGTCAAGGAAGTGTAGAGAGGATGGTTGGGAGTAATTGTTTGTATTTGCCACGTGTGGGTTCAAATCTCGCTTTGATGACGTTTGTTCAAATCTCCGTGAATAGCAAACACTGAATATAACTTATAATACATTGCTCTTATATTTGCGCCACCCCCACCCTCATATATGAGGGTGGGGGTGGAGCAAATATTAAGGAAATGTATAATATATGGGGGTGGGGCAAATATAAGGGAAATGTATTAGTGGGGCAACTACAAGGGAAATGTATAATATATGAGGGTGAGGGTGGGGGTGGGGCAAATATAAGAGAAATGTATAGTGGGGGTGGGGCAAATATAAGAGAAATGTATAGTGGGGGTGGGGCAAATATAAGGGAAATGTATTATTAGTTTAGAGAAATAGAGGAAAGTTGTCTTTCTTTGAGTTTTTTAAATGAGCCAAAGTGATATCTAATTTTTGTTCAACTAAAACAATTTATTTTCCAATTATGCTAAGTAAAAGCTAAAATATTAAACATTTGACTTTAAATGTAATCTTTTAATTATTAAAATCACAATAAGAAAAATGTTACCATTAATAAAAGTGCACAATAAGAAAAATGATAAATATAGTAGAACATGTCATTGCACACAAATTAAATGATTATGCAAAGAGATCTCATATGATGCCAAGGAAGTGTAGAGAGGATGGTTGGGAGTAATTGTTTGTATTTGCCACCTGCGGGTTCAAATCTCGCTTTGATGACGTTTGTTCAAATCTCCGTGAATAGCAAACACTGAATATAACTTATAATACATTTCCCTTATATTTGCGCCACCCCCACCCTCATATATGAGGGTGGGGGTGGAGCAAATATAAAAGAAATGTATAATATATGGGGGTGGGGCAAATATAAGGGAAATGTATTAGTGGGGCAACTACAAGGGAAATGTATAATATATGAGGGTGGGGGTGGGGCAAATATAAGAGAAATGTATAGTGGGGGTGGGGCAAATATAAGGGAAATGTATTATACATTTCCCTTATATTTGCCCCACTCCCACCCTCATATATTATACATTTCCCTTATATTTGCCCCACCCTCATATGTATAATACATTTCCCTTATAATATATAAGGGAAATATATGAGGGTGAGGGTGGGGGTGGAGCAAATATAAAGGAAATGTATAATATATGGGGGTGGGGCAAATATAAGGGAAATGTATTAGTGGGGCAACTACAAGGGAAATGTATAATATATGAGGGTGGGAGTGGGGCAAATATAAGAGAAATGTATAGTGGGGGTGGGGCAAATATAAGAGAAATGTATTATACATTTCCCTTATATTTGCCCCACTCCCACCCTCATATATTATACATTTCCCTTATATTTGCCCCACCCCCACTATATGAGGGTGGGGCAAATATAAGGGAAATGTATAATACATTTCCCTTATATTTGCCCTACCTCCACCCCACGCTCATATATGAGGGTGGGCGTGGGGCAAATATAAGAGAAATGTATACCCTCATATATGAGGGTGGGGCTGGGGCAAATATAAGGGAAATGTATAATCCCCACCCTCATATATGAGGGTATACATTTCCCTTATATTTGCCCCAACCCCACCCTCATATACGAGGGTATACATTTCCCTTATATTTGCCCCACCGCCACCCCCACCTCATATACAAACCCTCGTATATGAGGGTGAGGGTGGGGGTGGGGCAAATATAAGAGAAATGTATAATTACATTTCTCTTATATTTGGCCCAACCCCCACCCTTATATATTATACATTTCCCTTATATATGAGGCTCACCCCCACCCTTATATATGAGGCTATACATTTCCCTTATATTTTCCCCACCTCCATCCCCAACCCCATATACATATATGAGGATGAAGGTGAGAGTGGGGGTGGGGAAGGCAACTCTAAGCCCTTGTTGTAAACTAATCAATGCCACAATAGAATATATATGAGGGTGGGGGTGGAGTACATTTCCCTTATATTTATAAGAGAAATGTATAATACATTTCTCTTATATTTGTCCGAGCCTCATCCCCACCCTCATATATGAGGGTATACATTTCCTTTATATTTTCCCCACCCTCATATATGAGGGTATACATTTCCCTTATATTTTCTCCACCCTCACCCTCATATATGTATATGAGAATGAGGGTGAGGTAGTAAAAGCAACTCTAAGGCCCTGTTGTTGTAATCTACTCAATGCCACAATGGAGTATATAGAAACTATTGGATTTGTAATACCCTTAGAATATATAGAAAAAGCTCTTGGATTTGGAATACCCTTAAATCCAACGACATCTATGGAATACAGTGACATTAATGAGTTTGCAACTTCTCCATCAATAAATTTGCTGCAACTTGGTTCCCATTGACCCATTTTTATGCATCGTCACACATGTAAGAGTACTTAACCATAGAGAATCTATGGAATTTTTTTTAAGGAGCGAAAAAAGTATTAAATACGTGTCTTTGTTCTTGCAACTTTCCAAGCTTCTTTCGGGCCATAATCACAAACAATCGCCACGATCTCACGGCTGATGGGCGCAGAGACATTTTTAATCATGGACTGGATTATTTTGAACAGTTTTAGGTGGGAATGGACACTTATTTGAAGTAGAGCATGAGGTGCGAGTCAGTACAGGCCCTGTGGGCCGCTCCTCCGCTTCACCAAGTGGTAGCGACTGCAGTGCTTAACGATCCTCCAACTGTTTACACAGGCGGATCCGATGGAGCCATCATCTGGTGGAAACTCTCCTTCCCACCTTCATCCTCTCATCTGGTATTTTCTCTTCATTCTCTCAATTCCAATCTCCCAATTCCAATTCTGCTTTCAATTTTATTTGTTACAGGGCAATGCTGTAGGTGTTAAGAAAAACCAGTGTATGCACAGTTTTTACATTTTCTCCCCTTTTCTTCTAAATTCAAACGATTGATCCAGTTCCGGGGCTATTGGAAGTGGCAATCCACACCATGATATCGAACCAAGGCGTCCACCATAAAATCTGCACGTAGCCCGCTGGGAGTGCAGGTCCTGGGTTCGATTCCTAGCCTGTCCAATTTTCCTAGGCTTCCTTTGGGCCGCAAACTTTTAAGTGTATAAAGAGCTTTAGAACGATTAGACCGGATTTACCGAAATTATTGTTGGAAACAGCAATCCATACCTTGAGTCGAACTGGCAAAAGTGCTTGCCATGAAAGGGACACGTAGCTTAGTGGTAGATCAGCCTGCCGGCTAGGGGCATGTTTTGGTTTTGAATCCCAGCCTGTTCAGTTTTCAACGCAGTTTGCGAATTCTGCAAATTTATTTCCATGCTAACCTGTTCTAGTAGTTGAGACCAATCGTTGTCCTGACCTTTGTCCGCAGTCAAACATTAAAGGGGACATGTTAGAATAGGAACCATTGCAGTCAAAACAGATTCTAATTTTATTGTTTTGGCCATTTTTATGAAACTTTGTTTACATACTTATCCTGTTTGTGGCATCTTGCAATGGTTAGAATTATACCAGTTTTGTGAAGGTTGCCATTCCATGGATCCATTTCTATTGGCAATGTCTTTGTTACTTGGCAAAGATGAACATTTATGGGAAATTGCATTTTCTTTTTCCCTTAAAACTTTGAAAGTGATGCTTCATATAAGCTACATTGGAAGAATTACCAGTGCCCCAATTTACGCAGGGTGAACAAGCTTACAAGAGGCAAACTGCAAATCCGCTGGCTTTCACAAGTGAACTGGTCCACAAAGGGTGGCACTATGCACATGCCTTGAGGGGATTGAAACACTGGTGGGCATCCTGAAATGCCACCATTACCCCCATTGAACTACAACCCTATTGGTGGCAAATTGTGTCGTTTATTTTTTTCACCTTTATATTGAGGGAAATGCGTTGCTTTGTCATAGAAAAAGTACAGGAAAACCATACCTTACGTCACTTTTGTCTTTTTCTCACTCAGTAGATTGCATCAGATCTCACCTCCAATTTTTGGTTTCCTTTGATCCATGCAAGTCATGCATGATTTGACGAAGTACCTAATGGTTAAAACTGCATTTTGTCAAGTTACAAACTGTAAAAGAGATTCACTTTCTTAACTTGAGATCCATTTCCAATTTCATGTTTTATGGGAAAAAAATGTCGAATTCAACCATTCTGTGTTCCAAGCTTTACTCAAATCTAGTTTCATGTCCTTTGTGATTGCATGAATCTAGCAAGTAAGAAAACAACTAGTTTGGTTTCAGTGCTTTGAGGAAAAACTTTAGGTCCAGTCCAAAAGGTTCAATACTACAATATTCACCCTAAATATCCAATTTTTTTCAATAGATTCATCTTTTAAGGAAATTTGACTTTGGGTTATACATTCTTTGATTCTAGATTAGGTGGATTCACTGACCATTTATAGCTCTGACTCCCAAGATAAGATTGCTTCCTTAAACTTATCTTGTCAAGAGCATTCCACTACGATACAACAACGACGCTTAACAGTCTTGCATACAAAACATTTAACTATTTGGATCTTTTCTTTTCTTGTGAAATACACTTCCCGGGGAAACCCACCAGTCACTCCCCCCCATTGCGAGGATGGTACCGAGGATAAACTTGATTTTGTAGAAGCTCATGTCAACAATATGCTCAATAAAAGCTCATCATGTCACTTGTGGGAATTGAACCTAGGTGGAGAGGATAACACTTCCTTCTCACTAGTGCTTGGGCTAGACCCAATTGATGACAACTATTTGGATCTTACGCTGGATCCATTACATTTGATATTGAAGAAAATAGGGCCATAATTGTGCAGTATAGAAACCCTTAATGTCTATTCCTATACAGATCTAGGAGTTATATTTAATAGTCCCATATTTTATTGTCTTGACTCTTGAGTGATTCGGATTGGATCATTAGATAATTTATCATCTATCTTGGTGCTTTCTGGGTGGAAAAATTGGAGAAATTGGCTTACAGGGTTCATTTTAGTGGTAGGTCCCAGTTTGGAAATTTGGAGTTTTGAACCTTCCAAAGCCATTTTGAGGCATCAAATGACACTTTTTGGGGTCAAAACTTTGCAAGCATAGCGCATACCCCCTTGGCCACTGTTCTACACACCGAGACCTCCTTTCTAACAATGCAGAAATCACCTCAATCAGAGCTCGTATGTGGAAGTTATGCCTTCCGCAAGTTAACCTACCTTGTTGACCACCATGGTACCAAGTGGATGCCATGTCAGCCCCCATTACTCACACATGTGGAACTCGCCACGTGTAATGTCCCTCCCTAAGTGTGGTATGGATTTCTACTTACTGCTACAATATTTTAGTGGTTATTTGGCACAAAACTTCCGTCAAACACTTTGATAATATACCCCAAACTCACCATCATAACCCTTCCTCTGTTGCTGTTATGTATTGAGTGTGTTACTGGCTCAGGGCTTATGACAAACACTTTGTTGACATGTTCAAACACGCTGCTAAACTCTCTTGTTTCTGCTGTTATGTTTTACTGTTTGCTGATGGGTTTTCTCATGGTGGTTTTCAGTCGATAAAAGAGGGTTTAATGCCAAGAATAATTTTCATAATGCATACAAATTTATAACAGCCAAATGATAAGTGGAAATAGCTCACTAAATCACCATCAACAACAAACAAAAGGCTCAAGAGTCAAAACTGATCTGATTTTTATTATTGTTCTAACCTGTTACAGGCTGGGCAATAAATAGAGATTCAGATCAGCCTCTCCAAAGAAATGAGACACCTCCACAAGGTACAAAAGACCTCCACGACTTCACTTAGCAGAAATATGGCCTCCCAGCCAAGAAATTGGTCCCCATACAAGAAAAATACGATTCCCCCAAGAGAGAACTCGGTCCCCTTAACACAAAACTCTGCCCAACAAGAAGATGACACAGCCCAGCCAAGGAAATCGCCCCCCAACAACAATAATTTCGGCCTCTCTCAATAGGAACTCGGCCTGCTCTAAGAAATTGTCCCTCACAATGCCAAACTCGTCCTGCACAAGAAAATATGACCCCCACAAATCCCAACTGCTGCAAAAGATGGATCAACCTCCTCCATATGAGTGCAAGTGGAAGATTTGAATGATCTTCCCCACCAATGGCTAGGGAGGAATCTTTCACCACCGAAACCTGATCAGCTAGGGTGGAATCTTTCACCACCGAAACCAATCCACACCAGTGTATTAAAACTCGGTTGACTCGGACTCAAAATCGGCTGAGTTGACTGAGCCAACCCCAAACCGGTCCAACTCGGTCCTCTTGTTGACTCGGGTGACCGGTTTGGTGTTGAATTGACTGAGTCAAGGCTTGACTCGGCCTGTTCAACACCAAACCGGTCAACTTGGACGAGTCAAGACCTTATCCATGCTTGTCATTATTGAGGGTTTTTGGAAATCATTTTGAGGGACGCTACAAGTATTTGTTGTTCCAGACTATCTTTGCTATCAAGTCATCCCAAAAAACCCTCCAATGACTGGTCTCCTCCTTGGATCGTTGCATACTCTTTGCTGGTTACATCCCTGATAGCCCATTGTCAAATCCACAGAGTGTTTGTAGAGCGTAGGTGTGATCTAGTTGACCTTGTTCAGACTTTGTTTACTTCATTTCTTGACAAGTTTCATAGCCACAAGTGGCCCAATCTTAGAACGTATCCAACGACCCGCCAAACCATCTTAGCGTTACTGACATTTTGTCGTCAAGTGAGCCAAAATCTGAGACTGTATTTGCATTTGGGGTTTGAGGGTCTATATGATATCTTTGGCAACATTAGGGCCTGATCTTATTCCCTATACCAAGTGTGTAACCAACCTGCAAGATCAGTACCTTAATCTTCCTACCTTTTCTATATCTAAGGGCCGATTGCCATCATTTTCAATGGTCTAGAGTAGTTATAGTATATGTTACCCCCAACCTAGGGGTAACTAAGGAGATTATGTCTCGAGGCCCATAGGTTGTAGACATGGAGTGCCAAGAGCCGGATGGACAGAGCATAGCCCTGGAGGGCCCTTCTTTTATATTGATGCATTCTACACATCACCAACAACAACAACATCCACTACAGTGGCATGGTCCCAGAGGGCAATGGGTCTTGCTCCATGAGGTAATGAGTCCCGGTATCATGGTAAGTGTCACTCTAATATTTGAAGAATTTGAACATGTTGCAAAGGACCTTTCTTGATTATAGAATGTTTGCTTGGAATTTATACTCTTTGCCTTATTTAACCCTGGTGGGTGTCATTTTGTCCTAGTAAGTTGGTCACCCTCGGGAATAGGGTGCTATTGGGGGGACTGAAATTGGTGCCCTTTTTGGGGTTACTTGACTGAAATTGTGAGGTGCACTTGTCTTGGAGGCTTACTACTTGCATATTGGATCATTTTTGGTGAAGTTTTCTTGGCAAATCTAGGGTTTTGTTGCTTGATTATTCTTGTTGAAGTAAGTAAATCTGCAATTCTCATTTTATGCTAAATGTTTATGGTATATTTGCTTATTCATGTTGAAGATTATGAGATTGCTTGCTTGAAAACCCTAGGAGTAAGGAACAAAAGGTGCTTCTTTCTTGCTCTTTATTTGCTAAACTTTGTCAAAGAGATCTCACCTAGACAAACTTCTAGAGCTCTAAAGTGCTAGCACTTTAGAAGCTTTGTCTAATTATAGTTGCATAAGATTAATTTCAAAGTCTAAGGAGAAGAGAAGTCGCTAGGGCCTAGAAGTGCCTACACCCTAGTTGAGTTTTCTCTCAAAGGCTTGGCACTTGAGGACTTAAGGTCCTATTCCTCAAGCTTCCACCTTTTTAATCTCCCTTAGACAAACATAATCATTTGTTATTTCTCCAAGTAAGTGTGTTAAATCTATTGACTCCATAAACCCTTGAAGGCACGAGTCTCATCTCTTTTGTTGGAAGATTGATCAAACACTATTCTCCTAAGCTTTTAATAACTATCTCTAACCATAGTTTAGCCTAGATTACTAATCTACTTGCTTCTGTTGCAAAACATTGCTACAGCCATACTAACTGCTGCAATTTTCTGCATACACTAGGCTAACTTATAACTAACTTACTCAGAACTTGCTTGTGACAATAGTTAAGGAATCTACTTGATATATGCTCAATTTTCATTGTCTTTTCTAGCAATTTTGAGCACTAATTCTTGTGGCCGTTACAATTTACTTTTGGCTGTTATAAACCGTCATCTAACTGTAATTTTGCTTCAGCCATCATATAATTGCATTGTCTATCGTCTTTGGAGGCTTTACTATTATTTTTGTACATGAAATTGCCATATATATGCTTTGTTGTTCTTGTTACGGGAAGGTACACAAATTACACTTCTTTGCCTCAATTTCTCGGACGTAGACTTTGTTGACTTTGGTGACCATTGAGAGGGGGGGTATTTCTTAACATAACCTAATTCTACCTAGCCCTTTGGACCACCGGGGACACCTCCCTTGGGGTAGACTTTCTTCTACTCCTAAAAATGGGGATTTCCTATTGAGGTGACAGTGATAGGATATCCTATTTGTTACGCCAATCTCCTTTACTTGTCTTGGGCTTTGAACAAGTACAGATTGTGCGATAACAGTATATACATGCAGATTGCAGAGTTTGATTTGAATATTGAAGTTGAATATCACAAGTAAACAACGAATAAATGACAAATTTGGATGTTGACTTGACTTATAGATGTTGGTGGGCCTACTTGGGCATTGGGAGGCCTACGAGATGCTCGATAGGTGTGTCGTGCATTGTATTGAGGGAAGGTGGTAACTCTCACATAAGCTCAACGAAAGCTACAGACTTCTTAGATTTGGATGAGATTAATTCCAAGTCAAACTCTGATTAGCGTTGCAATCCTGGTGTATGCTCTGTAATCATACTAAGATATAAACCCAGTGAAAAATGGATAGGGAAAGTTGAAACCTGATCAACATGGCTGATTAGGCACAACCTATAGGTAATGATGTGGGCCTTACATGGTATATACAATGTACATGAGTAGACTTTGCATAATTTGTCTCTAATGGTTTGGAATTCTTTAAAATATATTATTTTTATTAAATTTAAATATTTTCTGTATTTTTTAGTAAAACTGAGTCATTGGAATCAAATCAGTCCGAGTTAATCCCGAGTCTAAGTCCGAGTCGGAGTTGACCCTCGACCGATTTTGAGTTTTAAAACATTGATTCACACAAGGGTTTCCCCCAAACCCCAAAGGCTCCAAGAGCTCTCCAAATCGATATCAAAATAATCATCAACATAATGAGAGAATGAGCTCTCATCTTTCTTTGATTCCTCTCACTTGCTTTGATGACCTTTTTACCCTTTTGGATGACCCTTTTATCTTTTTACCTTTTAACTTAAATAATTAAAGTGACATCATAAGGTTTGCTTAAGTATTAATCTCAAAGTCACTTTATAACCTTTTAACTTAATTATTTGATGTCACTTTAGAAATATAACCTTTTTCTCCCAAATGACACCAAACAATCAAAGTAATTCCCTTTCTGATCGACCATGGCATACGAGAATCAAATAGACCACTAAGTCACCCTCCTAGAATGGTCATTTGGAAAGGGACATTATAGTCCTCCCTTCCTGAAATTGCTTGTCCTCAAGCAATGCCAACACAACCATACGAACAATTGGTGGTGCCAAATTAAAACTGTGAGTGTTCCTAGGGTCCTCAACCAACCTGAAAGATGTGGAGCATCTACTGCATATAATACTGCCCTGCAAAGTACTAACACAAGAGGTCTTCTGAAGACCACCGATCAATAGAGCAAACAAATACTGTAAAACTTAGTCCACCCCTCATATAATATCCCACTTAGGAAACCAATCCAATGCTCCATATAAATAGGCTTCTGAAAATAACAGCTAGCTCTCCCACCTGTACTAGCTGCCAAACTATCAACCCTATGAAATCCCAGGGACCCATGCTATCACCGGAAATGACTCACCATGCTGACATTTCCCCACTCTGATCATAAATATTTGACCCTCCTGCCTAGACTGCATCCTCCACTCATGAAACCCCAAGTTGTAATGCCTCGAAGAATTGTCCCCACTATCAAAGATTATATCTTGCTAATGTATCTCAGTGAAGTCCCAAGTTGGAATCTCTCGGCCAGACTCAATCCTGGGCAGTGGAAGAGAGAATCTTCCCAACAATAACATATAAACCTCAGCATATCCCCTTGTGTCGCTCTTGAAATGAAGTCGACCAGACATTGTCAAGGGGTTGGTATAGAAGATGTCAACAACACCATCTCTAAAATCAAACATCCAGGAAAAGCCTCTGTGGCTACCAACTGACAAAGCATCATCGACACTTAATCTCCAACTGTCAAAGGAGAAATCCCTAATACTCCAACACACCCATCCTACTGCAAACATCCAGACACCGTCTGGAAAATCACCCAGAACTGGCTGCACCCTGTTGACCACCTATTTCGACTAGGTGTCAACGTCATGTATCATGCAGATATGTACCTTATGGTATGACAAGTTTGAAGACTTATGGCTCAGCTGGCAAATTCTGCCCCCATAAATTTTTCTCTCTCCACGAAATGTCCGCTCCACTGTGTAGGGAATTTTTGTAAATGTAACTTGTTAGCATGGGTCAAATTTTGTAATTTAGTGGCCTAGGACTTTATCATTAGGGAAGTTCTTTCATCGAGTGTTTTTTTTCCTCAGGTAATTAATTTTGCTTTTTCAGCGATTTTAATTACTTGAGTTTTTCACTCAATAATCCTCCAAAGTGGTGAAAGACATTCTAATGATCGAGCCCAGTAGGTAACTAAGGGATAAAAGTGTTGTAAATGACCATGCTAGACATCTCCTAGAGTTTTGCGGAATTCTGTTAAGTTTTGATAGGAGTTTTTAATAATTAAAATTTCCCGTAAATTGGAAATTTTTAATTATTTTTGATGTAAAATGTAAAAATTTGATCCTTGGGGATTTTGCATAGGGGTATGAGTGCTCAAATCAAATGGCTTATGACCCCCTACACCCTTGGACCAAGTTTTATCTCAATTGGACAAGTTTTGCTAGGTCAATGTCCATGAGCGAGTCCAAGTCAGTAAAAATCAACAAATAATTGGCTAAATTAAAAATGCCAAATTTTGCCAAAACTTGTAAAACATGAGAAAAGGGGGAAAAGTTGTTTCCTAAGTCATTTCGATGTAATAAGGGGTCAAATAAATCACATTCCCCCTTTCCCATCCCTCATACAACTTAACTTTAGAGAGGGAGGCGAATTTGTCTCTTGTGGGGCTCACCATCTCCATTGGATTGGCCATTTGGTGATGGGGACCACATGCGGTGCCCATTCCACACCTTGGGGCATTAGAGAAAGGTTTAAACTTAGGAGAGGGGGTTTCTTCCCCCATTTTTTGAGTTTCCTCTCCTAGTGGGAGTTCCCCCTCTCTCATGGTGTGCCCCTCCCCCTTGAGTGAGCTTCCCACTTTTGGAGTGACACTTGGAGAGCATGCAAGGGGGGTCTCCTCTCCTCTCCTCTCCCTTAAAAGAAAGGCCCCTCTACTCATTTTTGACATGAAGTTTGATAGCAACTCCATGCTACCCAAATTTTTTCTCACTTTCTCACTTGCTCTCTCCCCATTTCTCTTTTGTAATCTTGCTGCCATATTGCAGTTGTTATCCACCAGTTTGCACAAGCTAGATTTCTTGAAGAGCTGCCAGAGAATGAGCAAACAGTGCTCATACATGCAGAGTTCAGTGATTCAGCAGGCCCTGAAAAGGCTCTTTTTTTTCCGCATTTCCACTATTGTAATAAATGTTCTAAGTATGAGAGATTGTAAAAGGCTATTGGCCACCCTTGATCTGGGAGTGGGCACATACTCCGGAGTGTTTTTTTTACTTGTTAATTATTTTTTCTCTTTACTTTAGTGAGAAGATTAAATAATTTCTAAGTTTTTTCACTCGAAAAAGACTTGCTCCAAAGCCGAAATATGTGTTGACAAGCAAGTCTCGGCATGGAAAATCCAATGTCTAGTGTCAGAATGTATATAAGCTCATACTAGAACATAGTGTCCGAGTTATTTGGAAATTGCGGCCAAGTCTGATAGGTTTTTTTTAAAGTTTTAGTGAATTAATTAAATTCCCGCAAAATTGGAA
>ML785327.1:523830-567206 GCA_009831015.1 Picea engelmannii | reverse complement strand
AGGGTGACCAACTTACTAGGACAAAATGACACCCACCAGGGTTAAATAAGGCAAAGAGTATAAATTCCAAGCAAACATTCTATAATCAAGAAAGGTCCTTTGCAACATGTTCAAATTCTTCAAATATTAGAGTGACACTTACCATGATACCGGGACTCATTACCTCATGGAGCAAGACCCATTGCCCTCTGGGACCATGCCACTGTAGTGGATGTTGTTGTTGTTGGTGATGTGTAGAATGCATCAATATAAAAGAAGGGCCCTCCAGGGCTATGCTCTGTCCATCCGGCTCTTGGCACTCCATGTCTACAACCTATGGGCCTCGAGACATAATCTCCTTAGTTACCCCTAGGTTGGGGGTAACATATACTATAACTACTCTAGACCATTGAAAATGATGGCAATCGGCCCTTAGATATAGAAAAGGTAGGAAGATTAAGGTACTGATCTTGCAGGTTGGTTACACACTTGGTATAGGGAATAAGATCAGGCCCTAATGTTGCCAAAGATATCATATAGACCCTCAAACCCCAAATGCAAATACAGTCTCAGATTTTGGCTCACTTGACGACAAAATGTCAGTAACGCTAAGATGGTTTGGCGGGTCGTTGGATACGTTCTAAGATTGGGCCACTTGTGGCTATGAAACTTGTCAAGAAATGAAGTAAACAAAGTCTGAACAAGGTCAACTAGATCACACCTACGCTCTACAAACACTCTGTGGATTTGACAATGGGCTATCAGGGATGTAACCAGCAAAGAGTATGCAACGATCCAAGGAGGAGACCAGTCATTGGAGGGTTTTTTGGGATGACTTGATAGCAAAGATAGTCTGGAACAACAAATACTTGTAGCGTCCCTCAAAATGATTTCCAAAAACCCTCAATAATGACAAGCATGGATAAGGTCTTGACTCGTCCAAGTTGACCGGTTTGGTGTTGAACAGGCCGAGTCAAGCCTTGACTCAGTCAATTCAACACCAAACCGGTCACCCGAGTCAACAAGAGGACCGAGTTGGACCGGTTTGGGGTTGGCTCAGTCAACTCAGCCGATTTTGAGTCCGAGTCAACCGAGTTTTAATACACTGGTGTGGATTGGTTTCGGTGGTGAAAGATTCCACCCTAGCTGATCAGGTTTCGGTGGTGAAAGATTCCTCCCTAGCCATTGGTGGGGAAGATCATTCAAATCTTCCACTTGCACTCATATGGAGGAGGTTGATCCATCTTTTGCAGCAGTTGGGATTTGTGGGGGTCATATTTTCTTGTGCAGGACGAGTTTGGCATTGTGAGGGACAATTTCTTAGAGCAGGCCGAGTTCCTATTGAGAGAGGCCGAAATTATTGTTGTTGGGGGGCGATTTCCTTGGCTGGGCTGTGTCATCTTCTTGTTGGGCAGAGTTTTGTGTTAAGGGGACCGAGTTCTCTCTTGGGGGAATCGTATTTTTCTTGTATGGGGACCAATTTCTTGGCTGGGAGGCCATATTTCTGCTAAGTGAAGTCGTGGAGGTCTTTTGTACCTTGTGGAGGTGTCTCATTTCTTTGGAGAGGCTGATCTGAATCTCTATTTATTGCCCAGCCTGTAACAGGTTAGAACAATAATAAAAATCAGATCAGTTTTGACTCTTGAGCCTTTTGTTTGTTGTTGATGGTGATTTAGTGAGCTATTTCCACTTATCATTTGGCTGTTATAAATTTGTATGCATTATGAAAATTATTCTTGGCATTAAACCCTCTTTTATCGACTGAAAACCACCATGAGAAAACCCATCAGCAAACAGTAAAACATAACAGCAGAAACAAGAGAGTTTAGCAGCGTGTTTGAACATGTCAACAAAGTGTTTGTCATAAGCCCTGAGCCAGTAACACACTCAATACATAACAGCAACAGAGGAAGGGTTATGATGGTGAGTTTGGGGTATATTATCAAAGTGTTTGACGGAAGTTTTGTGCCAAATAACCACTAAAATATTGTAGCAGTAAGTAGAAATCCATACCACACTTAGGGAGGGACATTACACGTGGCGAGTTCCACATGTGTGAGTAATGGGGGCTGACATGGCATCCACTTGGTACCATGGTGGTCAACAAGGTAGGTTAACTTGCGGAAGGCATAACTTCCACATACGAGCTCTGATTGAGGTGATTTCTGCATTGTTAGAAAGGAGGTCTCGGTGTGTAGAACAGTGGCCAAGGGGGTATGCGCTATGCTTGCAAAGTTTTGACCCCAAAAAGTGTCATTTGATGCCTCAAAATGGCTTTGGAAGGTTCAAAACTCCAAATTTCCAAACTGGGACCTACCACTAAAATGAACCCTGTAAGCCAATTTCTCCAATTTTTCCACCCAGAAAGCACCAAGATAGATGATAAATTATCTAATGATCCAATCCGAATCACTCAAGAGTCAAGACAATAAAATATGGGACTATTAAATATAACTCCTAGATCTGTATAGGAATAGACATTAAGGGTTTCTATACTGCACAATTATGGCCCTATTTTCTTCAATATCAAATGTAATGGATCCAGCGTAAGATCCAAATAGTTGTCATCAATTGGGTCTAGCCCAAGCACTAGTGAGAAGGAAGTGTTATCCTCTCCACCTAGGTTCAATTCCCACAAGTGACATGATGAGCTTTTATTGAGCATATTGTTGACATGAGCTTCTACAAAATCAAGTTTATCCTCGGTACCATCCTCGCAATGGGGGGGAGTGACTGGTGGGTTTCCCCGGGAAGTGTATTTCACAAGAAAAGAAAAGATCCAAATAGTTAAATGTTTTGTATGCAAGACTGTTAAGCGTCGTTGTTGTATCGTAGTGGAATGCTCTTGACAAGATAAGTTTAAGGAAGCAATCTTATCTTGGGAGTCAGAGCTATAAATGGTCAGTGAATCCACCTAATCTAGAATCAAAGAATGTATAACCCAAAGTCAAATTTCCTTAAAAGATGAATCTATTGAAAAAAATTGGATATTTAGGGTGAATATTGTAGTATTGAACCTTTTGGACTGGACCTAAAGTTTTTCCTCAAAGCACTGAAACCAAACTAGTTGTTTTCTTACTTGCTAGATTCATGCAATCACAAAGGACATGAAACTAGATTTGAGTAAAGCTTGGAACACAGAATGGTTGAATTCGACATTTTTTTCCCATAAAACATGAAATTGGAAATGGATCTCAAGTTAAGAAAGTGAATCTCTTTTACAGTTTGTAACTTGACAAAATGCAGTTTTAACCATTAGGTACTTCGTCAAATCATGCATGACTTGCATGGATCAAAGGAAACCAAAAATTGGAGGTGAGATCTGATGCAATCTACTGAGTGAGAAAAAGACAAAAGTGACGTAAGGTATGGTTTTCCTGTACTTTTTCTATGACAAAGCAACGCATTTCCCTCAATATAAAGGTGAAAAAAATAAACGACACAATTTGCCACCAATAGGGTTGTAGTTCAATGGGGGTAATGGTGGCATTTCAGGATGCCCACCAGTGTTTCAATCCCCTCAAGGCATGTGCATAGTGCCACCCTTTGTGGACCAGTTCACTTGTGAAAGCCAGCGGATTTGCAGTTTGCCTCTTGTAAGCTTGTTCACCCTGCGTAAATTGGGGCACTGGTAATTCTTCCAATGTAGCTTATATGAAGCATCACTTTCAAAGTTTTAAGGGAAAAAGAAAATGCAATTTCCCATAAATGTTCATCTTTGCCAAGTAACAAAGACATTGCCAATAGAAATGGATCCATGGAATGGCAACCTTCACAAAACTGGTATAATTCTAACCATTGCAAGATGCCACAAACAGGATAAGTATGTAAACAAAGTTTCATAAAAATGGCCAAAACAATAAAATTAGAATCTGTTTTGACTGCAATGGTTCCTATTCTAACATGTCCCCTTTAATGTTTGACTGCGGACAAAGGTCAGGACAACGATTGGTCTCAACTACTAGAACAGGTTAGCATGGAAATAAATTTGCAGAATTCGCAAACTGCGTTGAAAACTGAACAGGCTGGGATTCAAAACCAAAACATGCCCCTAGCCGGCAGGCTGATCTACCACTAAGCTACGTGTCCCTTTCATGGCAAGCACTTTTGCCAGTTCGACTCAAGGTATGGATTGCTGTTTCCAACAATAATTTCGGTAAATCCGGTCTAATCGTTCTAAAGCTCTTTATACACTTAAAAGTTTGCGGCCCAAAGGAAGCCTAGGAAAATTGGACAGGCTAGGAATCGAACCCAGGACCTGCACTCCCAGCGGGCTACGTGCAGATTTTATGGTGGACGCCTTGGTTCGATATCATGGTGTGGATTGCCACTTCCAATAGCCCCGGAACTGGATCAATCGTTTGAATTTAGAAGAAAAGGGGAGAAAATGTAAAAACTGTGCATACACTGGTTTTTCTTAACACCTACAGCATTGCCCTGTAACAAATAAAATTGAAAGCAGAATTGGAATTGGGAGATTGGAATTGAGAGAATGAAGAGAAAATACCAGATGAGAGGATGAAGGTGGGAAGGAGAGTTTCCACCAGATGATGGCTCCATCGGATCCGCCTGTGTAAACAGTTGGAGGATCGTTAAGCACTGCAGTCGCTACCACTTGGTGAAGCGGAGGAGCGGCCCACAGGGCCTGTACTGACTCGCACCTCATGCTCTACTTCAAATAAGTGTCCATTCCCACCTAAAACTGTTCAAAATAATCCAGTCCATGATTAAAAATGTCTCTGCGCCCATCAGCCGTGAGATCGTGGCGATTGTTTGTGATTATGGCCCGAAAGAAGCTTGGAAAGTTGCAAGAACAAAGACACGTATTTAATAATTCTTTCGCTCCTTAAAAAAAATTCCATAGATTCTCTATGGTTAAGTACTCTGGGCTTATTACATGTGTGACGATGCATAAAAATGGATCAATGGGAACCAAGTTGCAGCAAATTTATCGATGGAGATGTTGCAAACTCATGAATGTCACTGTATTCCATAGATGTCGTAATTTAAGGGTATTCCAAATCCAACAGTTTTTTCTATATATTCTAAGGGTATTACAAATCCAATAGCTTCTATATACTCCATTGTGGCACTGATTAGTTTACAACTGGGGCTTAGAGTTGCCTTCACCACCCGACTCCACTCTCATATACATATATGAGGGTGGGAAAATATTAAGGGAAATGTATACCCTCATATATGAGGGTGGGGTAAATATAAGGGAAATGTATTATACATTTCCCTTATAAATATAAAGGAAATGTACTCCACCCCACCTTCATATATACTCTATTGTGGCATCGATTAGTTCACAATAGAGGCTTAGAGTTGCCTTCCCCACCCCCACTCTCACCCTTATCCTCATATATGTAGTTGGGGTTGGGGGTGGAGGTGGGGATAATATAAGGGAAATGTATAGCCTCATATATGAGGGTGGGGCTAGGGCAAATATAAGGGAAATGTAATACATTATATTACATTTCCCTTATATTTGCCCCACCCCCACCTGTAATACATTATATTACATTTCCTTTATATTTGCCCCATCCCCACCCTCATATATGAGGTGGGGGTGGCGGTGGGGCAAATATAAGGGAAATGTATACCCTCGTATATGAGGGTGGGGCTGGGGCAAATATAAGGGAAATGTATACCCTCATATATGAGGGTGGAAGTGGGGCAAATATAAGGGAAATGTATAGTTACATTTCCCTTATATTTGCATTTCCATTATATTTGCCCCAGCCCCACCCTCATATATGAGGGTATACATTTCTCTTATATTTGCTCCACCCCCACCCTCATCCACCCTCATATATGAGGGTGGGGTGGGGTGGGGGAAGGGCAAATATGAGAGAAATGTATAATATATGAGGGTGGGGGTGCGGCAAATATGAGGGAAATGTATTATACATTTCCCTCATATTTGCCCCACCCCCACCCTCACCCTCACCCTCATATATAATACATTTCCCTCATATTTGTTCCACCCCCACCCTCACCCTCATATATTATACATTTCCCTTGTAGTTGCCCCACTAATACATTTCCCTTGTATTTGCCCCACCCCCATATATTATACATTTCCTTTATATTTGCCCCACCCCCACCCTCACCCTCACCCTCACCCTCATATGGCACAAATATAAGAGAAATGTATTATAAGTTATATTCAATGTTTTCTATTCACGGAGATTTGAACAAACGTCATCAAAGCGAGATTTGAACCCGTACGTGGCAAATACAAACAATTACTCCCAACCATCCTCTCTACACTTCCTTGACATCATATGAGATATCTTTGCATAATCATTTAATTTGTGTGCAATGACATGTTCTACTATATTTATCATTTTTCTTATTGTGCACTTTTATTAATGGTAACATTTTTCTTATTGTGATTTTAATAATTAAAAGATTACATTTAAAGTCCAATGTTTAATATTTTAGCTTTTACTTAGCATAATTGGAAAATAAATTATTTTTGTTGAACAAAAATTAGATATCACTTTGGCTCATTTAAAAAACTTAAAGAAAGACAACTTTCTTCTATTTCTCTAAACTAAAGATCATGCAAATTGATGGTTTGTCTTTTCTTGCCTTTCTTCGTCTTTGTTTCAATCCATTTAGTAGATTATTTTGACACTCTTAAAGTCTTAAATAATGTCAAGTGTGTTGCATCAACCCGCTTGATCAAAGGGATAGTTGAAGTGATGTTGGCTAATCAAAGGGATGGTTGAAGTGATGTTGGCTAAACTTGATGTATGTTGTAACCCATTAATGGGCACCCGTGTATCCCCATTGGGCCAAATTCATACACCCTATGTGGTCAACATGTGAGCGCATTTGGTCGATGTTAAGATCCTTGCCAATGTGACCTAATACCTATATATACAAGAGGCTAAGACTAATTTGTACACAAGCAATTTGAGAGAAACCATATCATATAATGATATTATCTTAAGGGGTGCTTCTTGTACTCGAACACATCTCATGTACTTGGTTTTCTTTGTTATGATGTCCAAGTGTTATTTGATTCGATTTATAATATTAATCACACATCACTAACATAATGTTTCTAACATGGTTTCAAAACAATCAATATTGCTCTACATTGTGTTATGTGCATGAGGAGAGCAGTGACATTGGCATGGGAAAATGGTTTATACATTATGACATGTTATTTCGATATATGGATTTCAACTTATTATTAAACTTCTTTTATTTGAAATAAATTTTCTAAGCTTTCTAGAAAGGGGTCATAGTAGAAGTTTTGAGCAACATTGAAGGGGATATAGTATTAGGGTCCTACCCTAACCTCTCTACTTTAGGCTACCTAGGAGCTAGTTAATTAATGTATGTGACCATCTTCTTTGAATAAGGCTCGTTAGATAGTAGTGGATAGTTCTTTAGTGTAAAAGGGTCATCCCTATTAAATAAGGCCTATTATGTGTTAGAATGATGTTGAAGTGCTCATTTCACCGTAGACAATGCTACACCATTGTCACCCAACCATAGGCACAAAGCCTCCCCCGAGCACCTTAACCTTTGACAGCAAGAATGATTCCAGGAAGCTACATCATAACCAAGAGAGAGCACCTTCTCCAAGGGTAGCGCACAAGAGAAAGTACCAGAAAGACTAAACAAAAGAAAAACCATACAACTGCAATTGTTGTTGCTCCTCCTCCAAACTTACGCATTGTTTTCGGTTTCCTGGGTGAGAGTGAGTGAACAAATGAGCCAACCCATCCTCCATTTATATTAATTTGTCTAGTGACTATTTTGGCTGGGTCAACCTGACTTTTTGGTAATTATATTTTTTGTTTATCTTTTTCCTGTGAGGTCGACTTGTCTTCTTGGAGGATAATACCTTAATATTATATATTTTGTTGAGCCGACATGTCTTCTAGGGTTTTCACACATCTGTTTAGGGTTTCTCTTGCTTCCAGAATATTCTATTCTAGTCAAAGGTTACATATGGAGGTTAATACCTCCCGCAGCTACCACAACATCAACACTCCCTCTTAGCTAGGGAGGCATTAATGGTCTCAAACACATCCATCCAACTTCACATAGCATGGGAAAGACTCACATAGTCTTGTAGACCATTCTACAGGTAGCATCATCATAAGTATTATCATTACTATCAACATCATCTAGTAGCAATCATCAAAACATATCGTCGTACTTGTTCTTGGTGTTCTTCTTTCATAGACAATATCACAATATCCATGAGCGTCATTTAGCTATATTGATTAACGTCATTTAGCTATATTGATTATCCATCACCACCACCATGTGTCTAGCACCTCGGGTCGTTCTTGTCCCATGACAAGAATTGTGACCTCATCGGAGCCACATTCACCTCATAGTTGATCCTCTCAAAGGATCACTCTGTGAATGCATTTAGCTCGATGTTATCGGACACGTGTGTCTAACACCTTGGGTCGTTCTTGTGCCATAACAAGAATTATGACCACATCGGAGCCACAAACACCACATGGTGATCCTCTCATAGGATCACTCTGTGAATGCATTCAATTCAATGCTATCAGACACGTGGAATTGCACCTCAAGCACCTCGAGTCTTCAGTCCGTCAAAGACTACGTCAGGGAACATCTACTCTGGATGTAAATGTTACCTATCTCCCCTGGTCTGCAGCCCAATTCCTATGGAGATAGAGTCAACCCGATGCAATTCACACATAGGAGATCTAGCAACAACTTGAATCTTCAGCTCGTTGAAGATTACATCTGGGCCTATGCCCACATGATCAAGTCCATCTGATCAATCTTGGAATATCAACACGATGTTGCAATCATCAACACTCCCCCAGGGAAACATTTGCATTCCTACCAAGCTTGTCCCAGATAGAGGCTTAGTGAAAATGTCATCTATCTGCTCATTTGTGTATATGTGATGGAGCCTCATTGTTCCTTCCTGCACCATGTCTCTGATGAAGTCCTACAAGATCCTTCGAAAATCTACCCTGCTTCATATATTGCGTCACTAGCTATGATATATGACTGAGTGCTAAAGATATTTGCTTCCATGCTTGTCTGGAAATCCTGCTCGATCCCAAGCTGAGTAGCACCCTAGGTGCTAGATCTGTCTTCTGCACTCCCAATCCAAAAATTGTATATCCTGGTAGCCATACTTCATTATTAGAGATCAATCATATCTATATGCACCACAACATAGGTATCTACATGCCAATAATACGTTCATGGCTCAACCATATACTTGCACAAGGTGATCTCTGCAAAGCAAATGTCTATCATGTCACACAACTTCCTTGGATGTGTCGTCATAGGTGTGGCCATGGACTTCTTGTCCATCATGTTAAACCTCTTCAGTCTCCTCACTAAATATCTCATCTGGTGACATCCACGCTTCCAATCCCAATATATTCGGTCAAGATCCTTCATCTTAAACTCTGAAATCAACTCCCTCTATCTAAGAGAATCCTCAGACCACGCTTATGTATGTTGCATGCCCCTTTGCTTTATGCAAAGTGTCACAAAACTTTGTTGGCTTATTTTTATCACTGACTCCCTCTCAAATTTATCTCTTATGACCTACCTGGAACAAGAAACAAGAACAACAAAATCTCCATGGTATCCTCCATGGAAGATATCCTATCTGGAGTCTAGTTCGGTAACCAAGAACATCTCCTAAAGCAGATCAACTTCATCTCATAAACAACAAGAATTTACATAAGAGCAAGAATATCTCCTAGAGAGGAGATCAACAAGTGTATCTCTAGTATTAAGGGGTTAGTATAATTATCATAACTTCAATAAATCAAGATGCAACATAAGATCATAATAATGCCACAACAGCTAGAGACATATCAATTTTAAATAATCAAACATGGAGTCTTCACTACTAGGGAGGGTGCACTTGTTCCTCTGAATGTATTGAATTCAAAATCACTGCTTCGACAAGGTCTCTTGTACATCCCCTGCATACACACTCATGCTTTGTTGGATGATATAACTTGAAAAGAATATACAAGTGCATACTTTTGAAATTTGTAGTATCGTTCAACTTGTCTTCTAATCTAAAACTAGACACCATCTTGACAAGAAGAGGATGGAAACTGAATAAAAAAGGTTCAATGATTAGAACAAGCTAGAAACCCTAAAATTTCAACTTTGAACACAAAAATCAATTTTGACCAAAAGTCAACCTTTGACTTTGACCAATCAACCTTTGACTTTGACCCAAAAACTAAAACTTGACATTTTTGTTGGCGGAGGGCACCAAAGGGTGTGTTAGGCTAGGGTGCACTAGAATACCCAAAAAATTAGGTCCAATGCTTCACTGAAAGTGCCCAAGAATATAGGTTTATGGTTTGTTGCAGCTGTAAAATTAGAAACCCTGGTTGCAACTACAACTGGTGCTACAATCAGATTGACAAGGAACTCTCGGTCTACCTTCCAGTAGTTAGACTGTTTTGAAGGTAGTGTGGGCCCATAACCTGTTAGAATAATTTTGATGTGCTCATTTCATGTAACACCCTGTTTCCCCTAGTTTGTAAAAATAACTATATTGACGAAGAACTATGGCAAACTCAAAGGTGTGAATGTTTGATTTGATGGACCTTTATATAAAAGGTCGATGAATGTAAATTATGTTATGGATATGTGTTACATGACTGTTGGGAGGGGGATTTGCTAAAAGAGACCACGATGGCTAATGAAGGGTGGTGGAAGGGACCTGGAATGGTTGCGTTAACTTCCACTGAACCAGTACCATACTGGTTTTTACTTGCTCAAAGACCAAGGCAACTCTCTGACCCTGGAATGAATTTCCCGTCAGGATGGTAGGTGGGGAGGCTCCTTAAGATTTAATGAGGGGATGGGGTGAACCACCCATCTGTAAAAGCTCTTAGACCTGACCATGGACGGGGGAATTCGCACCACACACAATCTTGCAGAGAGAGGCAAGAAAGGAAGTGTGGGAAGGGTAGAGAGAGGGAGCGCGCGCGACAGGGATCGCAGAAGAGAACCGCAAAACCCTGGAACCACAGGGAGTTCTGAATGCAGGAGAAGGAGAGTAACCTTCATCCTTGAGTTCCGATGAGATGGAAGTAAGAGATTGAATCTTAGAGCATCATGGTCTAGCTCAGGGGTGGCTAGTGGTAAATCCGTTTGGAGTCACTGAGCCTATGGTTGGGTGGAAACGAGCACCCCTCTCAACAGTTGCATCACTCCTTGTGGTTCTGATAAGTTTTTTATGCCTTATATTTTGAATTGAATATCATGGATGAATGTTTATACTTATATGCCATAGTTGATGTCTGTGTAAATTAGTTAATTTCAAAGTATGCATCCATCCCATTGAGAATAGACCCATCTGGTTGACCTTCGCAATATTCTAAGATGGCTCCTCGAGAGCACCTTTCCCCGGGAATCGCCTCATAACTTTGGAACCATACCGAGCCTTTACCCAGAAACCCGACTAAAATCAGGGATAATTGCCCAAGAACCATTGGAAGGTTCATGCGATCTGGGTCTGGAAAACCTGTGCAAGAAAGAGTAGTTCTCTAAGGTTTCAGACTCGTGGGAGTCTGAAGCTCCGAAAGGTTGAATTTCATGACCCAAGTTCGTGGGAGTATCCCTTCGTTTGGTAGACAAACAAACGAGATCCTTTTGGAAATACCCCAGGTCTGTCAGGACCAATGGATCTAGAGGAGGAGCACGGGCATTAACGCCTCGACCCCTTCAACCTTCACAAGTAGTAATGGAACCGGGACCGTAGATCCCAGGATCCATCGGGAGCTATCTAGGTCGTTGATCTTAACCCTTGTGTAGATGGGAGGATGGACTCGTCATAGTCCTGAAAATCTCGATTTAATCAGGACCATCCATTCAACAGGGATGCATGGTAGTCGGGTGGCATTTCGCTAACTCGCGACTTGGAGTGGTCAAAGGGTAGGACCGCACAAACTCACGATTCATGAATTTGCGACGTAATCGTGGTCGTTGATCCAGGAGTGATCTGGATCGTCGACTTAGCATGAATGAGTTTCGGCGTTTCGGCATCCGGGAGACCAAAGGGTAGAATCTCTCAGTTTCGCAAGTCGCAAAATCCCAGCATACGAAACCCTGACGTGCTCAGTGGGTTGGCCCTAGGTCACAAGACAGGGTCGTGTGGTAGAAGGAGGAGGCAGGTGCTAGTAGTTGGCTAAGGGTCTAACTCAGGGATCGGTATTTTGGGACCCGAGAATTCGAAAAAATGAGAAGTCGAGGGATGTGAAGTCCCGAAATCGTGAAATGCGAAATAACCTATGGTTGTATATCGTGGTCACAACACCATGGTCGTGTGGAGGAGGGTCACGTCGTGATCATAGGTGAGAGGGCCAGCATGCGCTAGGCCCCTTAATCGCTTTCGGGATTGAAGGAGATGAAGAGGTTGGGACGCCTTGCATCGGGAGCCATGATGTCATGAAATGTGATGAGCCTTTTAAACTAAGCTTATGGTCGTGGGTCTCGATCATGAGGTGGAGGATGAGGAATGAGCTAGCATGCGCTAGGCTCCTATAGGAATTTGGGAATTTTGTCCTTTGAGAAAAAGACGAAAATTTTGTTATGCCGCCGTGGGTGTGTGACATTTCACCATAGACAATGTTATACCATTGTCACCCAACCATAGGCATAAAGCCTCCCCCAAGCACCTTAACCTTTGACAGAAAGAATGATTCCATGAAGCCACACCATAACCAACACACAACCAAGAAAGCGCACCTTTTCCAAGGGTAGTGCACAAGAGAAAGTGCCAGAAAGACCAAACAAGAGAAAAATCATACAATTGCAGTTGTTGTTGCTCCTCCTCCAAACTTAGAAAAACCGTACAACTGCAGTTGTTGTTGCTCCTCCTCTAAACTTGTACATTGTTTTTGGTTTCCTAAGTGAGAGTGAGTGAACAAATGAGCCAAGACGTCCTCTATTTATATTAATCAGTCTAGTGACTATTCTGGCTAGGCCGACCTGACTTTCTGGTAATTATATTTTATGTTTATCTTTTTCCTGTGAGGTCGACTTGTCTTCCTGGAGGATAATAACTTAATATTATATATTTTGTTGAGCCAACATGTCTTCTAGGGTTTTCACACATCTATTTAGGGTTTCTCTTGCTTCCAAAATATGATATTCTAGTCAAAGGTTACATATGGAGGTTAATACCTCCCACAACTACCATAATATCAACATTAGGTAGTTGGTACTCATTAATGATAGGACCACAAGTTGTCAGGGTTTTTCTATTTGAGTATCTATTTAGAAACTTAGGAGACCATGGAATGTTTTATCGAGTATTGTTGTATTTGGAGCTTTTCTTAATGAAAGGTCGTGTCACCTTAAGAGGCAAGTGAACATTGTTTTTTTCTTCTAAATATCATTAATACAAGGGTTTAATCTACATATTTTATCGTATTGTCTCTTGTATTTGGTTTTTTTCACTCGTTATCTTTGTATACCTAGTTTTTGTTTCAAGTTTAAGGGTCAAGGAACACTACAAGTGGTATCAGAGCTCTTTCCAAAGCCAACACGCCTCCAAATTTTAGTAGAATTTTTTTCAAGCTAGAGACATATTCCAACATCTTTAAACAACATAGAGAATTGTCGTTCAATGAGTGAAACTATGGTCGGGGAAGAATACACACAGGAAATACAAGTGGAATCATTTGTTGGAAACCCTTGTAACCCCTGTCGATATCCCTTCAAGTAGTACCGCATCATACAACATCTGTATATGGAATCTCACTTCCACGTACCTTCATGTATATTAAAAGTCCCTTATGTATACTTGAAACCAACTCCAGATAAACCAATTGATCACCTTGTTGCTATAGTACACCAAGAACAACACTCAAGGAGATCATTCTCTAGTATCGGGTAGTCAGGCAATACGGCCAAAGGCACGACCAAGCTTCCTTAATTAGTGCCCTGAGATATTGGGTCGAGTACTACTATTGGACCCTACAAGTATATCAAAGAGTTATAACACCTAACACTCCTCTGTCTTTAGGACCCTACAAACCCTAACTTCTACTATCAACCAATAAAATTCCGACATCTTTGCATCCAGAAGGAATTTGGAGATTCTATCACTGCAATAATAATTAGTTGGGAGTAATACTCCTGCAGAAGTATTACTTTAAGAAATAAAAGAGTTTGGGTCCTACAAACACCATTGTGGGAGGCCTATCTCAAAATATTCCATGTGCCATGTTGATCACATAGGTATAGCTCTTAAGTAACTTTTTTGGTGGACTTAACAATACAATGTTAGTGTTGTATCTCAAAAGACTCTTCTCAAACCCTTGGTTGTATTGAGTTAAGTTAGGGTTAACATTTTGATGAGATCTCAAACGGTCCCATGGTCCATACTTGCAGCATGGTAGCCACTGAGAACCAACCCTAAGACCTACACACCAAACACCAACAAATTGACACCAAGGTTTCTAGCCTTTAGTATTCATTCAAAGAGATTTCTATAAAGGTTGACAACCAAGGTTAGGGGATCCTCAACATGTTAGGAGCTATATGTACATGATTCGGTATGAAGATTCCAGATCCATGCATAGATCTAACTAAGGAAGAATCTTCAACACATGAAGAGTAGGACACTTACATGCTCTTTCGAACAAGATTGATAGTTTTGATCCCTAAAATTGGATGACCCAAATGGAACATTATTTCTCTCCATGGCATTATCGATGACCTATAGAACTAAAAGTGGGGATATTATATTTGGATTCAAAACATTGGCAATGGTATAAGAAATCTTATGGAGGCTATATTGCTTGGACCCAATTTGTAAAGATCTTTTATGCTCATTTTGAACGTGACACTCATTATTTGGGACAACTAACAAAGTTACGCCAAACAAGCACAATGATTGATTGTATTGTGACCTTTGAGCAATTCGTACTCTACACAAAAATCATATATGATTCCTTTTTCAAAGAATGTTTCATCGGCGATCTTAAGGAGACAATTAGAGAAGATGTCACGATGCAATGCCCAAACACATGGTTGGAAGCTTGTGATGGAGCCAAAGAAGTAGAGATGATGATCAATGACCAAACCAAAAGACCCTCGTTCATTATTTGCACTAGTCGTCCCATGGCCACTACCCCCAACTCCTCCAACTCTCTGCCATTAAGAATCCAAAATTTGTCTCCCAAAGAGATGGTAGAATGCCAATGCCTCAAACTTTCATATAATTGTGATGAATGTTATTTCAAAGGGTATAAATGTAAATAACAAAATTTATTTCAAATGGATGTATCTCTACAAGACCACTCAGAAGACATTCCAGTTGAAGATACTCCTGGACCAAACTTGGAAGACATTGTTCGACAACACAAGTATTCCAATAGAGGATGACACCTTCAGTAACCACTCAAACAACAACAAGTTTGACCCCAAACTAGAAGGGAGAAGGGGATGGTTTTGAATATTCCATGTGAAAGCGATGAAGAAGGTCACAAGGATACTAAGACTAAGAAAGAAAAATTCTAGACATAGCCATAAAGAGGTTTCTTAAGGTGACAAACAAGGCTATAGCCATTCTAGACATAGTCGGGAGGTTGTTCCATGTAGATTTCTTCTTGCAAATCCCTGTGCACGAAGGAAGATTTAACATCAATTTGATGGACCTCCCATTTATGTGAGGCAGCAAAGGCAAGAACAAGGCGGATGGAATTCATTTTGGCTAAAGGGGAAAAGGTTTTGTTATGAATCAAACATCAAAATAACATAAAAACCTCACAATGAGTACTCCACACCTTGACAAAGAGATAAATTCAGATAATAAGCCTATTCGAGGGGGCAACCTCCTTATACATTACATGAATTCACCAATACAAGATGATTCCAAATGAAAAGGTCTCCTTGGTATATATAGGATACTATGAGGTACAATTACAACTAATGGACCCAAGCCAACATAAATAAAATAACAATGCTAAGGTAATATACCCCAATTAAGGGGTAATGTGCCATGATTTAGGGCTTAACATGCCCCTCCCCTTCAGACAAGTGTTGTCCTGAACACTTGAGTAGTTCTGGATGCTTATGTATAAAAGTCTCATATTCCCACGTGGAATCTTCAACAGGTAGTTTCTTCCACTTAATAAGATACTCTGAAATTGATCTATTCCTTAGTTGGCGAATTCTTGTGTCAGTGATAGCGTCAGGCTCCAATATGATTTTCCTTCCTCATCAAGTTCTAGCAATATAGTTTGAACTGGGATCTTGTCACCTATAACCTTCTTTAAGCATGAAACATGGAAAATTGTGTGTACTCACGAAGATGCAGGCAACTCCAACTTGTATGCCATAGTACCAATCTTTTGCAACACCTTATAAAGCCCATAATACTTTGGTGATAATTTATTATCCTTCTTAGCTTGCTTGAGGGACATTTGTTGTATGGTTGTTGATTCGGGTGGATATTGGTGGCCACCCACCTATTCCAGCCGACTCCTCTTTTCAGTTTTTAGTGCAACATGTTCTTCTGTACTTCTTTGTAATTGTGGGTTCTACACATATGGGGATGTCTGAATCCCTACACATCTTCCAGGTGGATACTAATGGCCTCCCACCTAATCCAACTGGGTTATTTTGTATGTTTTCATGTCAGCACATCTTAATGTACTTCTAGGGTCGTTTTGGGACCCTATATAATGGTTTTTTTTTTTGGCTCGCCATAGTCAAATTGTAGACAGAGTCACAGTTTAACAATGTAATGTGTAGTTCTCAAAAATACCTTTCCAACGAGATATCACACACCTAAAATGAAGATCGTATGCAAAAGTTACGACCCTGAGAAGTTAATGTACTAACTTACCCAAACAGGGCCCACGTGACTTTTGGCGTTTCATCTCTTAGGGTTAGGTTTTTGGATGTCTAGGGTTTTGACATTCGTGTTTACCATAAAAAGGCCTTCAGAGCTTCATTGTAATCATCTTCTTGCGAATGAGCGTAACCATCATATCTCTTCTTAGAGATAAAGTTTCCACCATTCTAGTGAGTCTCGCACTCTGTATTTTTACAGTCTCTTTACAATTCTTTCATTAATAGAAATCAAGTATTGTTGTATTTCTCTGTTTCTGACAATTTTCATGAGTATTTCATTGTAATATCTCTGCTTTCATTTCGTTCCAAAAATCATCTGGATTAGTTGTAGTCTTAAGTATACCCAATCCTCTACTTCAAAACTTCTTTCACTATGATGTTGATCTGCTTCTTGTTTCATACAATTATGTGCCATGGTCAGGTTGTCTTTTAAGAATTGGAGAACTTGTTGTTGATGCTCGATGTGATCTTCCACTACTTGAACCTTAGACTTTTTTTTTAGAGAAGAAGTGATGGACGATGGGTGATATCCATAAAGCTCCATAAATGGTGTCATTTTTGTTGTAGTATGAAAATAAGTGTTCTACCACCATTCTGCCAAGGGTAACCACTTGAACCATTGTGTTTTTTTATCAAAGACAAAGCAACAAAGGTAGCCTTCCAAACATTTGTTCACTATCTCAGTTTGTCCATTAGATTGAGGATGATAAGATGAACTATGATCCAATTGAGTACCCAAACAAGAAAATAATTCTATCCAAAATAGTCCAGTGAAGATGGGATCTCTGTCACTTACGATAATATTTGGGCTTCCATGTAGATTTTGAAATGTCTCCATGAATGTGGTAGCAACTATACTGGCTTTGAAAGGATGAGAAAGTGCACAAAAGTGTGTGTACTTGGTAAGTCTATCAACAATGACCATGATGATACTCTTTCCTTCAGACTTCGGTAACCTTGTGATGAAATCCATGGAAACCCCCTCCCATCGCTGACTTGGAATGGATAACGGTTGTAAAAGACCCAGGGTCTTAATTGTTTCCACCTTATTTTTTTGGCAAACTAAACATTCTACCACAAACCTTTGAACATTAGTTTTAAGGACATCCCCAAAAAAATCCCTCTTGACCCTATGATAGGTTTTCAAAACTTTCGAGTGCCCTCCTACTGGATAGGTGTGCAATTCCAAAAGTACCTTTTGCTTGAGTTGGGAGTTCTTACATAAATATAAGTAATATTTGTACCATAGTGAATCATTTTCTATGTAAATGTATCAGATGCACTGGAATCTTGATGCAGCCTTTGAATGAGATTCCACAATTCTTCATCATTCTTTCATTCATCCCTTGGTTCTGTTATCCAATCAAGTTAGATGATAGAGATAACACAGAGAAATGACTCAACATATTCATCCTTTCTTGAGAGTGCATCTGCCACAACATTTTGCTTCCCTTTTTAGTAGATGATTTCAAATTCATAACCCAGCATCTTGGTCACCCATTTTTGTTGCTCTTCGGAAGATAGTCTTTGTTCCAAGAAGTATTTAAGACTGTCATGATTTATTTTGACCTTAAAGTGCCTACCTATTAGGTAAGGGCACCATTGCTTCAATGCATGTAGTATTGCCATCATTTCCTTCTCATAAATGGGTTTGTGTAAGTCATTTCCCTTGGCTGGCCAAATTTCAAAAGCAAGGGGCCTTCCTTCTTGCATTAGAACAACACAAATGCCATTTCCCGAGGCGTCACATTCCACAATAAAGGTTTTTGTGAAGTCTGGTGTGGTCAAGATATGAGCTTTGCACATTGCCTCTTTAAGTTGTTAAAAAGATCGAGTTGCCTCTAGAGTCCATGAAAATGCATCCTTCTTAGTTATTGCAGTTAAAGGTGTTGTTATTCTTCCATAGTTCCTAAAACATTTGTGGTAGTAACTTGTCAAACCCAAAAATCCTCTAAGATTCTTCAATGCTTTGGGAATTGGTTAGTCCATCATGGCTTTAATATTTTTAGGGTATACCTTGACACCTTCATGAGATACAATATGACCCAAATACTCTGCCTCCTTCACCCCAAAGAAACATTTGGATGGTTTGGCATATAGATGTTGTTCCTTTAGTAGCTGTAGCACCCTCTCAACATGTTGAACATGATCTTCCCAAGACTTGTTATAGATTAGTATATCATCAAAATATACTAACACAAATTTTCGAAGGAAGGAGAAAATGGAATTCATCAACCCTTGGAATGTAGAAGGTGCATTCGTAAGGCCAAAAGGCATGACCAAAAATCCATAATGGCCTTCATGAGTTTTGAATGCTATTTTTGGGATATCTTCTTCCTTCATTCTAATCTGATGATACCTTGAACGAAGATCCAACTTTGTGAATTATATTGATCCATGTAGTTCATCTAACAATTCATCAATGACGGGAATGGGAAACTTATCTTTAATGATGATCTTGTTGAGCTCTCTATAATCTGGACACATACACCATGAACCCTCTTTCTTGAGTACCATTACCACTGGTGCAGAGTAAGAACTTTGGCTAGGTCTAATAATGCTAGCCTCTAACATTTCTTCAACCATACGCTCAATTTCACTCTTCTAGGCATAAGGATATCTGTAAGGCCTGATGTTAGGAGGAACACTCTTGGGAATTAAGTGACTAGCATGATCATGATCACGAGTGGGTGGAAGACCTGTGAAATATCTTCAAATACTTTGGAATTCTTATCAATGATCCCTTGGTGATCTAGGGGAATAGATGGCTCATATGTTTTAACATCTAGTGAGCATAGTTGTACAATTACACCCTGATGTCCCTTTTTCAATAATTTGTTCATGCCATTAGAGCTTAACACCTTATTGGGTTTCCATGTGATACCTCTTAACTCAAATTCCTTTCCTTCCAATGAAAATTTCATGAAAAGTTCTTGAAAATTAAAAGCCATTGTTCCCAATGATTGTAACCATTGGACCCCTAGTACGACATCAACACCACCCATGGGTATAGAAATCATTGGAATATTCATTACATATTCCCCCATAGTAAGATTGATCTTATGGAATTTTCTTGAGCAATTGATAGTTCCTCCATTCACAATCATTACTTGAAACTCTGGCGCTGAATATATAAAGTAATCTAGAGATTTGGATAATTTATAATGAATGAAATTATGAGTATTACCAGAATCAATTGTCACTATTACCTTTTTATTTTTGATATATCCTTCGATCTTGAGGGTTTAAGGAGTGCTAATTCCATCCAATGCATGCCATGATTTGGTGGGAGTCATCTCTTCAGAATAAATCTCTTCTACATCTTCATATTGAGATGGTTCTTCTTCTTCTTCTTCTTCCTCTTCACAATCTATGTAGAATAATTTCTTCTCACCACACTTATGTCCCTTACTGTACTTGTTGTCACAATTAAAGCATAAACCTTTTTCTTTTCTTTCCTTCAATTTTTGAGGTTTCAACCTTGTAGGTTGAGGTGGTTTAGAAGAAGGAACATTATTTTCTCAATAGATGTTAGGAATGGTCATTCTAGTAGCCATAGCCAGATTTTTACTTTCAACATTTCTTACCACCTTGAATGCATTCTCCAATGATTTGGGTTCCCAAAGGAGAACCTCATGTTGAATGTTATCCTTCAAAGTTCCTATGAAGACATAAATTAGGTGCTCATCTAGAATATCCACTACCTTTATATTCAATCTTTGGAAGTTCTCAATGTGCTTTGCAACTGAACCCTTTTGCTTGAGATTTATCAATTGGATGAAGAAGGCATTGCTCCTTGTATCCTCATAGTGTGCTATCATTTCTTCCATGAAAATTGTCCAAGTGGCAAGTGATTTGCGAGAACAAAGCCATCGATATCACACAAACTAATTAGGTTCTAAATATACAGACACGATTTGTACCTTTTGTGTGTGGCACATCATGTAGATCAAAGAACTGCTCCATCTGGAGTATCCATGTGATTTGATCTTTGCCATCAAAGTTCCTCATATCAATATTAGGAAAGTGGTTGGTCTTCAACCCAAAGCTGGAGTTTCTCCAATCTTGATTCATCTTGCTTGTGTCCTCATCATGAATTTCATGGGATACATTATCACTTTCAGGTGGCCTCTCTATTAAAAACTTTTTCAACCCTTCCATGATCTCCCCTTTTAATCCATCCATCTTAGTATCCATTATCGCTTCCATCTTAGCTTTAGTTAAATCCATCATCTTTTGTAGTTTATCTTTTATTACTAGCTTCTTTAGTAAATCATCTATGTCCCTGCGCATTTCTTCACCTTCATCAAGAGTCCAAGTAGGACTGTTTGAGGGCTTATTTGGTGTAGAAGTTCCCTTTTTTGGTGGCATGTTGGCCAAGTATCATTGCAAGGTAGGAATTCCTAATTGGCTTAAGGATAGGTCCTCACAGACAAGGGAGTGTTAGGTGTTATTGCTCTCTGATATACATGTGGGGTCCAACAATAGTGCTCAACCCAATATCTTAGGGCACTAACTAAGGATGCTTGACCATGCCCTTAGTTGTACTATCCGACTACCCAAGTACTAGAGTGTGATCTCCCTAAGTGTTGTTCTTGGTGTACTATAGCAACAAGACGACCAAATGGTTTACTCAGTTGGTCTCAGGATTCTAGGGGGTCTTCCGATATACGCTAGGTACATGGGAGCTCAAATCCGCAGTAGTGTTGTCTAATGCACAACTGTTCAAAAGGGGCCTTCCGATATGCTCTAGGTACGTGGAAGAACCACATTGTCCCCAGGTTGTAGTGCTGACAAGTAACAACAAATCCTACGTTTAGAGACGTCATAATACGTATGTACCTAAAAATCCCTAAGATTCTCCCAAATTTATGTGATACTCTTTTTATCCCACTTTATTCCACTTTTTGAATCACCCCAATTGGATCTTCTAGTCAAAAGATAAGCAAATTTCCAAAAAAAAACACACCTTTTAAAGCCCTGATTTTGAGACTGTTATTCTACCCGACCTTTCTTCTACTGTATCTCTGCAATTTCGGCCCTTCTGAGTAAAAATGTATGGCCTGAGGTATCTTGATGTGTTTTCTTTCCAACCCCATAGGTTAGACCAAGATTGGATTCTCCGAGATAATTTTATGATAACTTTCCCAAGATGCGCTGATTTTTTCCCTTTCAGGAGAGAAAATGTGTACGGCCTGCCTCGTGTCATTGTCTTCACTTTAGAACTTGAAATTTTCACTATTAAAACTTTGGTTCATATCCTAATCTATGGTATAGGTTTCACTCAATTTGGAGGTCTGTAGCTTCATATATAACAATTTTTCCCAAGAACACATGTTTTAGATTGAAATATGGACCAACCCAAAACCCTAATTTCCTCAGAGAATAAATTTCATAATACAACAAATCAAGGGATGAAATTTGTACACAATATAATTCACTATTCTGTATTCATACTTTAAAATTTCCAGAACCTGAAACCAAGCCAAATAAAATTTGGGAGCAAAAATTCCAAGAAGACTTGTTTCAGACTAGTTTAAGGACTAGTAAAAAACCCTAACTTGAACAGATTGTATCTCCAAAAATATAACGAACCAAGATCTAAAATTTGGACCCAAGTTATCTCTATATGTCTCCTCTACACCATATAAATTCCATATCCCAAAACCTTCCAAAAAAAAATTTGAAGCGAAAATTTCAAGAACACTTGTTTTGAAGAAGCCGGTCCCGAGGATTGTCTAGCTCTGATACCAAATGTTATGAACCAAACATCAAAATAGCATAAACAACCTCTGCATGAGTACTCCACGCCTTGACAAAGAGATAAATTAAGATAATAAGCCTCTTCGAGGGGGCAACCTCCTTATACATTACATGAATTCACCAATACAAGATGATTCCAAATGAAAAAGGTCTCCTTGGTATATATAGGAGACTAGGAGGTACAATTACAACCAATGGGCCCAAGCCGACATAAATAAAATAACAATACTAATGTAATGTGCCCTAATTAAGAGATGATGTGCCACGATTTAGGGCTTAACAAGTTTCATTATAGTCTATGCCTTCAACTTGAGAGAACCCTTTGGCAATTGATCGAGCCTTATGTCTTTCACCACTTCCATTAGATGCATACTTAGTTTTGTAAACCCATTTACATATGACGAGTTTTCTTCCTTTTGGAAGAGATACAAGATCCCAAGTATTTTTCTCCATTAAAGAGTGATACACTTAATTCATTGTTGTATCCCAATTTGGATGACCTGAAGCTTCTACATATGTCTCTAGATCACACGTCTCTAAAACTTGAGCCAAAAGAGAAGAGGCTCTCTGGAACTGTGAACAAGTCCAATGTTGATTTGAAGGATCACCAACAAGATCACCAACTACTTCTCATGTTGAATGGACCCATCTAGGAAGCAGTGGTGTTGGTGCAAATTCATGTTCATTGGACCCATTTGGAGGAAGGTGAGAAGGCAAAGATGGATTTTCATCCCCACTGTCATCATCTAAAGAAGAAGAAACCAAAATAGGAAAAGAATAAGGCACAAATGCCGAAGATGGATCGTAGGCCAAAGAAGACACAAACACCGAATTAGACTCAGGCAAATATATTTTCATCAAATTTAACATCTCTTCTAATAATAATTTCATTACAATGAGGTTGAAGAAGTATGTAACCTTTGACATCTTCAGAATAAGCAACAAATATACACTTCTCACTTTTAGATTGCAATGCTTTCCTTTTCTCATCAGGGATGTGAGCCCATGCTATACTACCAAATACATGGAAGTGGCTTACATCTGGCTTAATTTTATTCCATGCTTCTTTCGATGTTATATTTTTAAGAGCCTTTATGGGAGTGTGATTTACTATGTAATTTCCACAATTAATGGATTTTGCCCAATACTTTAGACTTAATCCCTTAGATTGGATCATACAATTAGCCATTTCTTTTAATGTGTGATTCTTTCTCTCAACAACACCATTTTGTTGTGGTGTATATGGAATAGTGTGTTGCATTTGGATGCCCTGTGTAGTGCAGTAACTTATAAATTGATTGTTCACATATTCGCCTCCATTATTTGTTATTAACCTTTGAAGTTGATGTCCATATTGTTTTTCTACAAGGAACTTGTAGGGCCAAGAACTTGTCAAAAACTCCGCTCTTAAGTTTTAAGAAGTAAGCCCAAATGCGTCTAGAAAAGTCATCAATGAAAATTAAGAAATACTTGCACTGAGAAAAAGTAGGAGAATAAAGTGGACCACACAAGTCACTATGAACAAGCTGGAAAGGGGTCGAGGCATGCCGGGAGGAAATTTTGTCAAAATTGTCCTGATGATGTTTGTTGAGAACACAACTGAAACAAACACCATCTTTGCAAGAAACAAGAGGAATACCGATCACCATATATTGAATATATAGTTGCTACAATGGACAATAGTTTAGATGACCAAACCGATCATGCCAAAGTTTGTTCAAGTCGTCGCTATGAGTAACAAAAACTGATGGAAAAGATGATGACCCAAAGTTTTCAAACTTGTACAACTTGGTAATATCATCAACAATTCCAGTTGCGAGAACATGCTTAGGATATTTTAGATTCTTGATTACAACTTGGTGAGGTGAAAACTCTACGGTTTTACCTTCACATGAATGAGTGATTTGATATATTGATAGAAGGTTGCAGGAAAGACTTGGAACACATAGTACATCATTGAAATGAACATTATCTACCTGAATTGTTCCAGACCCTACAACACTATTATATCTATCATCACCAACAAATATTTTCTTGGTGTTACATTCATTAAGAGCATATAATATGGCTTTATCATTAGCCATATGATAAGATGCTCCAGAATCAATAAGCCACTCAACATAAGAAGAAGTAGAAGTTGCATTGAAGGAGAAACCAAAGAAGAAAGTGCATGTCCATGAGAAGTATAATCAATACTAATGCTGTGCTTCTTCATTGCTACTTCTAAAGTTTCCATCTTCTTAGAAAATTTTGAATTCTCATGACCGTCTTTCCCACAAAAGTTGCAATGTCTGTCATCAGTCTTCTTACTTTCAGATTTTTCTCCTTTGTTACCATTAGGAGTGGAAGCTGGCTGAGAGGGTTTGGGACCCTTGTTTAGCTTGTTGTTGTTGCAAGGATGTTGCTTCTTCAGCTTCTTGTATTTATTTTTCTTTTGGGATACTAAGCATTTGTTGGATGTACTTGCAATGCTAATCAATCCAAGTTGTAGAAGATTATTTTTCTCTCGAATCAGAGCATCATAAAAGGAATCAAGAGAGGATTTTTATAAGCACTCCCTAGAGCTTCTCGTGTGGCATAAAAGGTAGATACAAAAATAGAATATTCACTACCAAGCTTAGAAAGAATAACATATATGCATCGATCTTCTGATGGATATATTTTTCATTCTATACATACAAGTCCAAGTGTTTTGAACTTAGATAAGTAATCTTCAATGCAAAGAAAATCATTTGGACTTAAGGTCATTAATTGATTCTCCAACTAGTGGGCTCGAATAATATTGTGTTTACCAAATATAGTTTCAAGATTTTCCCAAGCATCATTAGGGTCATCGATTCCTTGAAGGTGAAACCTTAAATCAGGAGAGATGGACATTCCAATCAATCCACGTGGTCTATCATTCATATTTTCCCATTTGACTTTCTTTTCATCATCAGTGAGTTCCAATTCTTTCCCCAGGGAAATATGGTACAATCATTTACTTCTTAATACATCATTCATATGTGATTTCCTTGAGGAGTAGTTGGTACTGGTAAGCAACATATCACTGGGAGATGCCATATTAAAATATGTAGAAAAAGATGAAACTAATGGTCTGGATGCAAAGATCTCGAAAAAATAAGTCGTTTAAAAAATGACATTGAAAATGGACTTCGGATGTGAAATTTATGCTCTTTTGAAAAAATGCATAAACGGTAACCAAAGAGCCACGTGGCAAGTAGAAGTTGGTCCACATGGTGATACTCCTCCTAATTGTGCCTATAAGCTCACTTTTAAATAGTGACCCACTTTTATAGAATAAGCGAGAATCACTTTTACAATGAAGTTACTTTGTAAATGAAAGTTGCATGCAAAATAAGTTAAAATAAAATATTAAAGTTATTTAATAGTGATTCACTTTTATAACTTAAGTGAAATGCATTTTAGAATGAATGGATGAACTTTTCCAAAAAAATTAACAAAAAAGGAGACTTGAACTCAAAACCTCTTAAAGAAACTTTTAACCAAGTGAGCTAGTGAAAAACATATTATATTGTTTGGAAGGAGGATCGAGATTGTTTTTGTTGTTGATGACGACATTGGAGAGCATGCTCATAAAAAACTCTTTTCACATTAAAAAAAAGTTTCGCATCTCAATGGAAACGAGGGTTAGATCTCAGTTAGCTTACCGAGAAAATGCAAATTTCCATCTGTTTCTGATTTACCGAGATCACATAGAGCGCATGGAAAAGAGAATACACAGACAGGAAAAACCTTTCCGCTCTATTTTTGATTTGTCGAGATCGTACATAGTGCGGGGAAAAGAGCATACACAGATCGAAAAGAGTATCAACCCATAAATAAAAAATATAAAACCAAAATATTATCTCCACAAAAATTCAAAAGGGCGTATTTAGGCTTTATACCTCCAAATCTGACTGAAATTGTCGTATCTTGGGAAAACATAACCATTTTCTAGTGAAACAAAAGTGTTATAGCAAGATTTTCCTCACCACATGCAACTTTCTCATAAGGCCTTTTCTATTTCCCTATGCATACTTGAAGTTCCCTTTTTGCAATTCCCAGAGCTAAAAAACATATTTTTCCACATATACGCGCCCTAACAACTATACAACATGCATATAAACAGGTTGACCTTCCATACACTGGAAACGTTCCGACTCGACCCTTCAGTTCCATTTGAAGGCTATAAATGGGCCATATCCAAGTTGTGGAGAAGAGGAGAAGAATTCAACTTTGAGAGCAAAGTTACTCTGGAGAAATTATTCACTTCATATTGAGTCTGCATCCCTTTGTCCTTTTAAATCTGAACACATTGTTCAACCCCGAAGCTCTTCCCTATTTGATGGAGAACCTCATTATCTCTCTTATATGAGTTTGCCTTTGGTGGAGGATTGAAGTGGTGGAGGCCCAGTTGAAAGGGACTTAGTTTCTCAGTTCCGAACGTGTCGACATAGAAGTTTGGAATTCATACATTTCTGTTGATTACATTTTAATAGAAATACTCTTTTCTCGTCTAATTAATGTCTTGGAAATATTTGAATTGTTATTCCATGCACATACTTGTTATGAATATTGATGGATTATGCTATTATATGTGCTAACTTTATATATTATCACCATATGCTTGCGTATCTTGGTTGTTGAGGACAAGTTGCAAGTGTATAGCTTTGAGTTAAGTGCCCAACGGTGGACTTCATCGAATGTCTGGACAAGGTAGGCTCTTTATCTTGTCTTGTTAGCATGTTTGTTTATATATCATACTTGAGATTATAGTTGATTTCTGCGGTCATTTCCGTCTGTTGTGGTTTACCCCATGCCATAGAGTGATTTTCCTTGTAACATAATTGACGACCATACTGGGGAGGGAATCTTCTTTTCGGGGTTTGGAGTGTTTTTCTCCTTTGATTGCTCTTAGTTATCTTGAGCTTCTTGTTGTCTAATTGTTTGACAACCTATTTTCATTTTGAGTCCGAGTTTCTTGGCCTTATCCTTAACTTGGTAGTGTTTCAATACATATACATGGGTTTTCCCTTGATAAACGCATACATACGCGGGTTGTCATTTTGTAGGGAGCATATATACACAGTTTTCTTTTGAATTGTCATGTACATCATCCTTGTTTGCTTGATTGCTGAGTTTGATGTTTGTTGGGTAAGTTTTGATGGTTGTTGAGTCTTCTTGGGTCTCTTTCATGACTATTAAGTGCTTGCAGAGTGATAAGAAACCTTTCTTTGGTTGAGTTTTTGGCAGTCTTTCTTTCTAATCATTTTTGTTTCATTGGTTGTCCTTGCATCTTGGGCCTGGGTGTTTGCTTCTTGATATCCTGCTTGGTTTGTCTCTTTTTGCTTATAGTGGGATTTATATATCAAGCTATTGTTCAATCCTTGCATTTTCATTCTTTTATATTGAAAATACAAAAAAATATACATTTTACATCATGGAATTTGATCTTTTGGGTTCTTATCATTGATCATACATGTAACGAAAGATTGCATCTTATTTGAAATCGCAGAGTTGAATTGAAAATTGCAATTTGAAAAAATCTTATCATTTATTGAGAATTGAAGTTAGGACTTTGCATTATATTCATATTCATTTCTTTTACTTGCTGAGTCTGAACATCATCAGTTTCATGACCACATCATTTGAATAAACAAAGCCACTAAAAGTAATGCTGATAAATTTAAAATTGATTAGAAATGATTTTATTTTTTAGGGTGAACAAACTAGTTGAAGATTTAGAGCCTTGGAATAGGATTTTGCGAGTAAACTTCTCCAAGGCTATTAAACTCAACATATGTGTTTGACCAAGGGAGTGGTGAAATCCATTGTATAATTGTTGAGGTCAGGAGGCTCCGCTCACACCGAAGTTAAGCACAAGGTCGCGCGAAGTCAGTTGAGGAGATATCCCTTCAATACCTTCTTAGTGTCAGAGATATTTCTGGGGATCTATTTTTATATGGGGGTCTTGCTAGTACCTTTACCTCTGTGAGAGGCGATGCTTTCGAGATTTCAAGCTTTGTTACCCTGCCCATACGGTGGACCTGACTTATGACTATTCACTTGCACATTGGTTATATCGTGGTGGCTTAGTTTTTTGACATAGGTTACTTGCAGGGGTTATTCTGTAGGTACCCTGAGTCAAATAAGGGTCAGACGACACATAGAATTTATGGAGGATTACCTCTCTGGGGGGATCTGATCGATTGGTTTTTAAGTCCACAAGGCCCCTTATAACTGATTTTGATACCTCTGATTTTTTGAAGGGAGTCTTAGGTCCCTCTTGGACGAGGCATACCTACTTTAGGGAGAGAGGCCCCTTTCAACCACTTTATCCTGTTTGTGTGCATTTTGGCATTTTGTTTATTTTTGGTGTTCTCTCCGACTGTTATTTGGCCTTATGATTTTGTATTACGTCGTTATTTTTCATTATTAAGAATAGTGGAGTCCCCTTGACTCCCTCGGTTAGCGTTACCCATCCCATGGTATTTTCTCATTTCATGGGGACGAATCTGTCTGTGTTTCCTAGTGGTATGCAGAATCATGATACTCAGTCAATATCTTGGGCCTCTAATCATCTTTCTCTTGATATGCCAGACATGTCTTCACACTTTCCATCCTCTCCCCCGCCTTCTTATATGAATCTTAGTTTTGGATCCGGGGGCATGATGCTTCCTTTTTCTACATTTTCATTTGATGGGAGCCATATTCCTCAACCAAATCTCACAGTGGGAGGTTGGAATATTCCTTCCCATAGATCCAATCATAGCTTCACTTTTCTTGGTGCAAGTTCTCAAATGGGCAGTTATTCCAATTATTACACTCCGTCCATATATCCTTCTTCCACTATGCCAGTTCCTAAGAATACTTTTCCCATGGCAGACCTCCATCTATCCTCTAGTATTTCATCTGGAGGGATTCAATTTTATAGTATGGGCAACCCCCTTCATGAAGTTTCTTCGTCTTGGGGCAACATATATCCTCACCTAAATAACCCTTGTCACGACGTTTTCTCTTCGCAAACGTCTTCCTTGGCGATGAAGCCTTTACAACCCTTTATGAATTAGTTTGGAGGAGGATACTACCCTGTTGGGTAGGGCCAAGGTGTAGACTAGAACCCTTACTGGCCTGCAATTTCTCCAACCCAGTCTTTCCAGGAACCTTGGTCTCAAATGCCGCAACCGACTGCTGCAAGTCATGTTGGGGGCACAAATCTAGTCACTATTAGTCACACTGCACATACATCACCAACATCTGCTAATTATGTTGGGGATACATCACCAACCTCTGCAAATCATGTTGGAGATGAGCCACTAGCCTCTGCAAGTCATGTTGAGAGCATGTCACCAACCACTGTAAGTCATGTTGGGGGCATTCATACGATTGAGAAACCTCGACGTATAGGACATAAGCCGAAGTTCCTTTGTAGGATTTGCAAAGGGAATCACCTTACTTGTTTGTGCCCTGCTATTGTCATGGTACAAGAAGCACAGTTCTTGTCCGACAACCCTTCGGGTTCTGGGTCATCTTCGGTTTCCCAACATACTAATCCTTCTTTGATTGATACAACGGTGGTTTCGATGCAATCTTTGGCCAATGCCACTCCTATTTTGAGGAGTGAGGTGTCTTTCGACCATGTCATTAACATTTCTAATCCTATATCTTTTGAACAAGGGAGCATTCCACTCTCTCCGAGTATGCTCCCTCCAATTCCTAGGGAAGTTTCCTTTGATTGGAATGATCTTGTGGAGCGTCGACTTGCTTCTTCTACACCCTTCCAGATAAGGGACATTCTTCGATATATTGTAGAAAAGGTAACCTTTGCAATTATTTTATCCTCCTCAACTTGGAAAGATTTGGGTTTTCCCAAGCTTGTGTCAACTATCTCTGATTTGTTGAGTTTCCACAGAAGTCCTGCATGAGAGCCTTGGTCTCCCCTATGATAGACTACTTAGAACAAATCCCACGAGTTTGGTTTAATCTCTTTTTCGACTCTCTCAAAAAATGAAAAAATTGCTGAGTGAACTTCTCTGAACTTCTCTCTTTCACACTCGTAAATTGGATTTGAAAGGATGTCTATTTGGTATAAGTTTACCCCTTTTTCAGACCAAGTGGACTAAATTTTTGAGAAAGGACATTCTTTGTATTTAAGATGTAATTGCATCTCATCCTCTCACTTGCAGTATTGAGCCTATTGTTGGTTCCCGCTTTTGCATTATAATCCTATTATCTCAAGCAGTTTGCATCATCAGCTAAGTAAAGCCTTGTTTATATCCTTTGCAGCTTGACACCCTGTACCCTACGAGGAAACATTCCCCCGAGTGTCCATATATTGCGAGCACCTCCTTGCATTGAGCATTGGTATGTTCGAATGCTAGAACCAGTTGCTTACTCATGGCACTCGTTTCCTCCTTTGTATCATAGTATTCATTTGTCTATGAAAAAACAAAAAAAGATGGGTGGAAAAATAACATTATCTCATGTTGGCAGAAGTCATGTTGCCTTTGAACAAAGCACAAAATTTTGAGTCCACTTGTCATCCAAATTTTGGGTTTATCATGACCTTAGTAAGTTGAGCTCGTTACTTAGAGTTTACTCTTTCGACTAGTTAATCTTCCAGTCCCTATGGAGATTTTGATTGGTGCCTCCTGCATCACAAAGTTTCATCATTGAGTCTATGTTGCCAGAGTCTTCCATATGTCTCATGCTCTTGTTCAAAGGATGTCTATAAGCCTGTGTCATCCATTTCTCAGAACTCTTGACTTTGCATGTCGACCATGCCCTCAGTATGTCACAGAGTTACATGAAGTTGTAGTTCTATTATGGACCCTAGTCCTACTTTCATTATAGGTAGGTAACCTTGAACCCAACATGTTGGAATTACTAAGACAACTGAGAAGGGGGGGCGTGTGAATTAGTTGTTAACTTAAACAATTTTATGCCTATTAAAATATTATTAACCTTCTCCAAGTGATCATCAAGATTATGCAAGACGTGAATAACAAAAATAACAAACATCAATCACACATATGATATACACAGAGACATATATTTCATGAGGAAACCCATAAAGGGAGAAAACCTCTTCTTCTTCGAATGATAGGCAGTCTTTTAAGTTTTGTACATCATATTTCTTTGAGCACCAACTCAAAATGAGGCTACAACCTCTTCTTTAACAAGCTGCAATTTTCTGAGACCACCAACTCTCTGGTTTCTCTAGCACCCACTAGAAGGAAACACTAACTCCCCGAGTGTTCCCGCACCAACTAGATGGAAGCACCAACTTCCAGTCATAGAGACACCAACCTGTATAATAGAGAACAATGGTTCTCCCTTGCACCACCCTGGTTTTTTCTGGATGCAACCAGATGGAAGCTACAACTCCTTGTGTTCAAGCACCCAATTGAAACTCTAAGGACAACAATCCTCCCTAGCACCACCCTACCACCCTGAAATATAAATCTTTGCTTTCTGAAATTTATTACAGTGATATAGTAATTATCAATGGCTTACCAGTCTCATCACTATTCTGCTACACTCCTCTGCTCTGATGCATCAGTGTCTTGTTGTTGCTCGCATCTTCTTGCGCACACCCTATTTAGCTTCTCGTTAGACTTTCATGCTCTGTTCTCCCTCTTCATTCTTTTCCCTGCGTCTATAATCTTTCCTTTAGATAGTGCACTTATTCACATGCTACACCCATGCATCTCACATGAAAAAGCATACCATCTTCTCTGTTCTACATCAGTTTCTCGCGCCAAGTGCTCTACATGATCATCATTCCAACTCTTTGTCTTCTTTGGCCGTTATGCTGTAACTGTTCATCATCAGTGCTCATTGTCTGAAGATTCTTTGGCTTCTTTGGTATTTATCCTGAGGTTATTTGGCTTCTCTGTCAGTCGCAATTCTTCCTCTTCTCTGGCAATTATAGTTAGTCATTTTTCTGGCTTCTTTGGCTTCTAAGCCCCTTCCTTCACGTGACCATCGACAATGACCATACACCTATTCAAAAGGCACTTCACGATCTTGGTCTAGTGAGCGCTAGCTCCTCTTTTTTTCCGATATGACCTTGGGCTATGAACTTCATGTGACCACACAATTGCAAGCACGTCCATAGGTGGTTTAAGGGCAACCCGCTTTTCACCCCGCAATTCACTACAAAGCTCCAAGTATGCCTTTGGCGATACCATGGTTTTGATTGCGGCCCGCTCATGAAAAATTAAGATCCGAGCATGTTCTAGCCTCGCAATGCGATGAGACCATCGATCTGATGATCTTGACGGTGCTCCTGAACGGAAAATCTCAAACCTTGCTTTCTTCCATATGCCAATCTTCCAGAGTCGATGATCCACAGACACCTATCCTTCTCAATTGACGACTCTGCCTCCACTCTAGAATTTTGACCTTTCAACCAGATCAACAGTTCTGTGTCCCCTTTCGCAATCAACGGTCAAGATCTCCTTCGGGTCTTCAAAATTATGAAATCTCAAATCTCGAACTTACGCTCTGGATCAGACGACCCAGATTCACTTCGGACGATCTAACGCTTGAGGTCTTCTTCAAACAATCTGATGACTGGGATTTACTTCGGATGATCCGACAGTCGAGAATGTATTTTGGCTCTCCGACTCTCCGGACTTCGGTGATTTCAAATCTCAAACTAACACTCTGGATCCAATGGCCCAAATGCACTTCAAACGATCCAATGCTTGAGGTATTCTTCGGACGATCCAATGACTGATATTTACTTAGGACGATCCGACGATCGAGAATGTATTTCAGATCTCTAGCTCTCAAGACTTTGAAGATTTCAAATCTCAAACTGAAACTCTCGAAGTGATTTCTCTGTATCTTAACCTCCTCACATCTTTAGACCCAGAACTAATGTTGTTCGTTGATCATGACCTTAGATCGACGACTCAATTTGTATGTGATGCATCTTTGCCTTGGTTTAGATCCAACGACCCTCCAACATTGATTATACTATCCTTCCACTTTAGAAAGATTTGATGGTTGATGAAAATTCTCATAGCTAAGATCTAAGATCTTTTATTGCGCTTATCCTATCCTCCCACTTAATTTGATCCGACGGCTGACGGGTATTCAGATAATCAAATTCTCAATTGTTTGGCCCCACTTATCCTATCCTTCCACTTAAAGTGATCCAATGGTCATGAAGACTCTCGAAGCAGATCCACGATCAAGGATGATTGCGAACAACAACTTGCGAGTGATTTAATTCGTCACCAAAGCTCCGCAATTTGAAGTTTTTCATTTGTTGGTGAGTCAACCACAATCGTCGATCTTTGAAGCTATAAGATCTGACGGTCCTGAATAATTGCAGGATTGGAAATAACACGATATTTAATTCTCCTTTCGATATCCATAATCTATCCCTGCCGTTGATCTGGTAGTTGCGCATCCGACGGTCACAACTTAATCCGACTTAATCTGATCATTTTTTAGATCAACCACAATCGTCGATATTTGCGTTTATGAGATCTAACGATCTAGATCGATTGCGATATTAGAACTAGCAAGTTGTTTGATTCTACTTTCTCTCCCCGCAATTCATCCCTATCTTTGATCTGGCTTGCAGATCCAGCGGTCACGATCCTCCTCCTAAGCTGCTTTGATCTCTGCATACTGTTCGCTCCTCCTCCTAAGCTTATGTGTTTCCTGTTTCCCATCGTCAATGTTGTTCTTGCCATCAATGACAAGCACACTCTTCCTGTAAAACATGCCAACAATCTCCCTCTTTGGCATTGATGGAAAACTTGAAAGGTTGCACTATTATGCTTAGACCTCCAACTGTAGCATCCAGACCACACCTTTTCTCCCCCTTTGACATCAATGTCAAAGAAAAAATTCTCCCCCTGAGCTTATCATATATTCAACCAAAACATACTCCCCGATGACAGGATGGACTCTCTCAGGTGAGAGAAGGGATGAGACCCAACTTCTGACGAAGATATTCAAATGGTGTCTTGGCTAGGGGTTTAGTAAAGATGTCTGCAATTTGTTCTGTGGAAGGAATATAATTCAACTGAACAACTCTATTTGTAACCTGCTCTTTAAGAAAATGCTACTTTATTGGTATATGCTTCGTCTTTGAATGGAGAACATGATTCTTCGAGACACTAATGGCACTGGTGTTATCACAGTGAAGTGGAATGGGATCAATATAAGTTACCTTCAAATCTGCAAGAGTTTGTATCATCCATAAGATTTGAGTGAAACAAGTAGCAACAACAATGTACTCTGCCTCTGTAGTTGATAATGAAATAGATTCCTGCTATTACTAAGCCATGCTACTAATGAATCACCTAAGAAGAATTCACCTCCACTGGTGCTCTTTCTCTCATCCAAACAATTTGCCCAATTAGCATATGAATATGTAGTTAATTGTAAATTCTGATTTCTAGTATACCAAAGACCATAAGTCATTGTACCCTTCAAATATTTGAATATCCTCTTGACAGATGTTAAATGACTTTGTTTAGGAGCAGACTGATAACGACCTACCATTCCAACAACTTGCATTATATCAGGACGAGATGTTGTGATGTACATAAGACTGCCTATCATTGATCGATATGTTCTTTGATCAACATCAAGTGAAATATCATCTTTACTGAGCTTGCAACCAACCACCATAGGTGTACTAACAGGAGAGGAATCTTCCATCTGAAACCTCTTTAACATCTCTTTCAAATATTGTTCTTGAGAGATAAATATCCCTATAGAACTATGATTGATTCGTAAACCAAGAAAATATGACTGTTCTCCTATCATGGACATCTCAAACTCAGTCTGCATTGAATTAGCAAACCAATGAACTGAAGGGTCATTAGTGCATCCAAAAATAATGTCATCTACATAAACCAAAACAACTAATAAATCATCACCTTCAGACTTAATGTATAGATTATTGTCAACAATACCTTTCTTGAACCCTTTGTCTTGTAGAAATTTGTCCAGTCTATGATACCAGGCTCGTGGTGCCTGTTTCAGTCCATATAATTCCTTTTTCAACTTACAGACATAGTTAGGATTATCTGTCAGTGAAAATCCTTCAGGTTGCTCCACATATACATCTTCTTCTAGATCTGCATTAAGAAATGTTGACTTAACATCCATCTGATATACTTTAAATTTCTTATGACAGGCATAGGCAGAAACATTTTGATGGCTTCCAATCTTGCCACCGGTGCAAAGGTTTCATCAAAATCCCATCCTTCAACTTGTGCATACCCCTTATAGATCAATCTAGCTTTATTCCTAACAATTTGTCCTTGTTCATTCATTTTGTTCTTAAACACCCATTTGGAGCCAATTACATTCTTATTTGTAGGTCTAGGAACAAACTCCCAAGTATTGTTCTTCTCAATATGATCCAGTTCCTCATTCATTGATTTTAACCAATTTACATCTTTATTGGCTTCATCAAAGTTCTTGGGTTCCACCATGGATATGAAGGCTATATGTGATTGCTCAGTGTCTTTGATTATCCTTCTCCTGGTTTGTACACCTTTGTCTTTCTCACCAATTATCTGACTTGCAGGATGATTCTTTTAAGTAATTATGGAGGAAGGATTTGATGATGTCTGCCGATTTGAGTCTACCTAAGTATTTGTATCTTCATCTGACTTAGAGGCTTCTTTTTCTGATTCTTGGACCTGTTCAACTTCAACTTTGACTATATCCTTTGTTGTTGATTCAATATTGCTCACCTCTTTTACTGGGACTCTTTCATCAAATTTTATGTCAATGAAATCAACTAATTTACGAAGCCTCTTATTATAGCATATGTATCCTTTACTATTTGTAGCATACCCTAAGAAGATTCCTTCATCATCCCTATCATCATACTTGCCAAGGTTTTCATTATTATTCTTTATGTACCACTTACTCCCAAAGACTTTGAAGTGTTTGATTGAAGCAGGTCTTCCATACCACAGTTCATAAGGTGTCTTGTCACTGTGTGGTCTGAGGTGAGATTTGTTAAGAATATGGAATGTTGTGTGTATTACTTCTACCCAGTAGGTTTGACCAATGTTCTTCTCATTCATCATTGACCTAGCCATTTGCTGAATTGTTCTGTTTTTCCTCTCAACTACTCCATTTTGTTGTGGAGTTCTTGGGATTGTGTATTCTCTCTTGATCCCATGTTTATCACAGGATTCCTTGAAATCACTTGACATAAATTCTCATCCTCTGTCTGATCTTACAACCTTTAATTTGTTGCCTGTTTGATTCTTAGTTAAAGCCTTAAATATTTTAAATTTCTCAAATGCTTCAACTTTTTCTTTGAGAAAAGCAACCCAAGTGAGTCTGGAGTAATCATCAATGATCAGCATGAAATAGTTTTCCTTCCCCGTGCCTTCTTGTCTTGATTGTCCACATAAATCCATATGAATTAATTGGAGTGGTTTCTATGTTGAAGTAGAGCTCTTGGATTTAAACTGTGTCTTGGTTAGCTTTCCTACTTGGCAGGGTTTACACACAGAATCTCGTGGCTTTGATATTCTTGGAAGATCTTTTACTGCCTCAAGATTTTTGAGCTTGATTAAGTGGTCAAAGTTTAGATGTCCAAGTCTCCTATGCCATAACCAACTTTCATCATGTTTTCTTAGATGAAACTCTTCTATATCTTCTTTCAGCACATATACATTATTATCTGTCCTTATGCCTTTAGCCACCACTTGTCCCGAGTTTACAGACTTTATCTTACAATCTTTGGAAGTGAACACCAAATCACATCCTATGTCACACATTTGACTTACACTGAGAAAATTATGTTTCATCCCATCTATAAGCAGAACATCCTGGGCTTTTCCTTTGCCATTACTTAAACTCACCATCCCTTTACCCTTGATTTTACTTGGTTCATCATTTCCAAAGGTCACATTTCCTGTTTTGATTTTACTTATAGACATAAACTTATCCTTGTCTCTAGTCATGTGCTTGGAACATCCACTATCTATATACCAGGGGTCTTTTTGTTTTTGAGATGAAAGTACTAGACCACATTTTTCACTATCTTTCTTTTTCCATGTGCTGGCATTTCTAGCTAAGGGTTTTATCCTTGTATCTGCTTTGTAATTCTTCATATGGAAGTTTCAACTTTGTAGCCGAAGTTATGACAGTTATAGCATTCGAGCTCAATGTTCAATAGTTCAAAGTGATTGGTGAAACTTTGTCTACTCATTGGTTGTTTAGTTATATGTTGCAAATATTGTTTGTTTCTTGATCTCCTAAGTTGCATGTCTCTAAGCTTAATTTGACAATTTTCAATCTTATGACCAAAATTAGAGCAGTAAAAACAATAACCATGGAAGAAATTTTGGTACCTGAAGGATGGCCTTCTTCTTGGCATTTGTTGCTCCATCATCTGATATCTTTGTTTTTGATTAGGGATCATCTTGTCTTTATTAGCTTTTGGTGGCAGAGTACTTACATGGTCTGATTGTCTGCTGACTTGGAACTTGATCATCTTTACTGACACTTTGCTTTCTGACTGTTCGCTGCTTGAACCACTTACATAGCCTAAACCAGTCTTCAACAAAGGAGATCTCTGTTTTCTCAGAATGTCATTTAGTTATGCTGAGGTTTTAATGCTTGGAATATTTTGGAGATATAATGCTTTAAAATTCTCCATCTCTTTTCTAGTTTTTACTAACTCTTCTTCCAAGGCTTCACATCTTGCCTTCTTTTCTGATAACTGCTGTTTCAGAATGTCCTCTATTTTCTTTGTCTCTTCTAATTCCACTTTTAGCAGGGCAAAGCCTTCATCATGTTTTTTACTGTCTTTCTCGAACTATATCAACAATTGTTTTTGTTTTTTCTTCTTAAATCCGAGTCTAGCAATTTATTATAGAGCACTGATCAATTCTCCTTCCAAGTCAACCACAACTTCTTCATCATCAACATCACTTCCTGTTCTTTTATTATCATAATCCTCTTTGGCCATAAGCATAAAGTCATTAATCTTATCTTCACAAGCAAAATCCCTATCTGTGTCTCTCGAAGAGTCATCATTGTTTACACATAATTTTTGTTTTTACCAAATCTATTGGATTTGTACTTCTCTTCACCTTCAACATTCCAGTCCTTCTTCTTGTGTGCACACTTAGATGCAAAGTGACCTATCTTTCCACAGTTAAAACATTTGAAGGGCAACTTGCCTTGGTACTTGCCTGATCCTTTCTTTAGTCTTCTCACAAATTTTGCTTCAATCTCATCAGGCTCAGAATCGTCATTCTTATCTAATTTAAATTATGCTTATCTAGAGGTGGGTTTATCTTTACCTATCCTCATTTCATAAGCCACCATAATTCCTAGGAGTTGGTCAATAGACATAGTTTTAAGATCATTTAGTTCTTCTATTGCAGAAATTTTTGGATTAAATCTATCGAGAAGAGATCTTAAAATCTTCTGAACTAAAAATGAGTCTTCAATCTTCTCACCAAGACCCTTCATGGCATTCACAAGCTCCTCAAATATTAAAAAATATTTACTAACTTTTTCATCCTCATTCATCTTTAGTTGTTCAAATTTCAATCTATGTGTCTGAAGTTTGGCACCTTTTACTTTCTCATCTCCTTTATAACTGCTAATAAGTTTATCCCACATTTCTCTGGCAGATTGAAGTTGCATGACCTTTACAAATTCAACTTCAACAATCCCACTCAAGATAGCATTCATTGCCTTAGCGTTGAAGCTGAATTCTAGCTTGTCATCCTTAGAAGCTAGTACAACTGGCTTTACATAACCAGTCTCTACAACATCCCAAAAATCAACACCTAAGGCCATGATGTATGTTCTCATTCTAACCTTCTAGAAGGAAAAATTTGTTCCATCAAACATAGGAGGCTTATTGGTCGAAGTTCCTTCATGGCTTGTCATGATTAAGCTTACTGATCTACCTTTAAATAAAAGGAACCCACTCTGATACCAATTGTTGGAATTACTAAGACAACTGAGAGTGGGGGGGGTGAATCAGTTGTTACTGTGCTCAAACAATTTTAGGCCTATTAAAATATTATTAACCTTCTCCAAATGATCATCAAGATTATGTAATACACAACAAAAATAACAAACATCAATCACACATATGATATACAAAGAGACATATATTTCATGAGGAAACCCATAAAGGGAGAAAACCTTTTTTTCTTTGAATGATAGGTAGTCTTTTAAGTTCTGTACATCATCTTTCTTTGAGCACCAAGTCAAAATGAGGCTACAACCTCTTGTTTAATAAGATACAACTTGTTGAGAGCACCAACTCTCTAGTTTCTCTAGCACCCACTAGAAGGAAGCACCGACTCCCTGAGTGTTCCAGCACCAATTGGATGGAAGCACCAACTTCCAGTCACACAGTCACCAACTTGTATAACAAAGAAAAATGGTTCTCCCTTGCACCACCCTACCACCCTGATTTTTTCTGGCTGCAACCAGATAAAAGCTACAACTCCCTGTGTTCAAGCACCCACTTGAAACTCTGAGGAAAACAATCCTCCCTAGCACCACCCTACCACACTGAAATATAAATCTTTTCTTTCTGAAAGTTATTATAGTGATACCGTATTTATCAATGGCTTACCAGTCTCATCATTGTTTTGCTAGACTACTCTGCTATGATGCATCAATGTCTTGCTTCTTCTCACATCTTCTTGCACACACCTTTCTCAGCTTCTCATCAGCCTTTCATGCTCTGTGCTCCCTCATTATTTTTGCTACGTCTATAATCTTTCCTTCAGATCATGCACTTCTTCACATGCTACACCCATGCATGTCACACAAAAAAGCATACCAACTTCTCTGTTCTACATCAGTTTCTCAAGCCAAACGCTCTACGTGATCATCATTCCAACTCTTCGTCTTCTCTGGCGGTTATGCTGTAATTGTTCATCATCAGTGCCCATTGTCCAAAGATTCTTTGGCTTCTCTGTCAGTCACAATTCTTTGTCTTCTCTGGCAGTTACAGTCAGTAAGTTTTCTAGATTCTTTGGCTTCTAAGCCCCTTCCTTCACGTGACCACCAGTGGTGACCATACGCCTATTCAAAAGGTGCTTCACGATATTGGTCTAGCGATTGTGGGTGCGTCCATAGGCGGTTTGAGGGCAACCCACATTTCACCCCACAATTCACTACAGAGGTCCACGTATGCCTTTGGCGATACCGTGGTTTTGATTGTGGCCCGCTGACAAAAAATTAAGATCCAAGCATGTTCTAACCCCGCAATGCGAAGGGACTGTCGATCTCATGATCTTGACGGTGCTCCTGAACGAACGGTTCATATTTGACCTTTCACAATCAACATATCATATCCAAACTCCATAAATAAACGACTGTGATTTATTTTGTGATCCAGGCTTCACGAGTTTCAAATATCAAACCCTGCTTTCTTCCATACGACAATCTTCTAGAGTTGATGATCTGTGGACACCTGTCCTTCTCAATCGATGGCTCTGCCTCCACTCCGAAATTTTGACCTTTCAACTAGATCAACGTTTCTGCGTCCCCTTTCTTGATCAACGGTCGAGATCTCCTTCGGGTCGTCGGACTTCTGAAATCTGAAATCTCAAACTTACGCTCTGTATCAAACGACCCAGATTCACTTCAGACGATCCAACGCTTATGCTCTTCTTTGGATGATCTGACGACTAAGATTTACTTCAGACGATCCGACGACTGAGAATGTAGTTCAACTCTCTGGCCTTCAGAGATTTCAAATCTCAAACTGATGCTCTTGATCAGACGACCCATATGCACTTTGGATGATCCAACACTTGAGGTCTTGTTTGGATGATCCAACGATTGAGATTTACTTCGAAAGATCTGACGGTCGAGAATGTATTTCGGTTCTCCGAGTCTTCAAACTATGGAGATTTCAAATCTCAAATTGAAACTCTCGAAGTGATTTCTCCGGAGCTTAGCCTCCTCACATCTTTAGACTCAGAACTAATGTTGTTCATTGATCATGATCTTAGATTGACGACTCAATTTGTATGCAATGCAGCTTTGCCTTGGTTTAGATCCAACGACCCTCCAACATTGATTATACTATCCTTCCAGTTTAAAAAGATCTGACGGCTGACGAAAATTCAGATAGTTAAGATATCAGATCTTTTACCGCGCTTATCCTATCCTCCCACTTAATTTGATCCGACGAATGACGTGTATTCGAATAATCGAATTCTCAACCGTTTGGCCCCGCTTATCCTATCCTTCCACTTAAAGTGATCCAACAACCATGAAGACTCTCTAGCAGATCCACGATCAAGGATGATTGCGGAACAACAAATTGCGAGTGATTTCATTCGTCACCGAAGCTCCGCAATTTGAAGTTGTGCATTTGTTGGTGAGTCAACCACAATCGTCGATCTTTGAAGCTATAAGATCTGACGGTCCAAACTAATTGCGGGATTAGAAATAACACGATATTTAATTCTCCTTTCGATCTCCACAATCTATCCCTGTCGTTGATTTGGCGGTTGCGCATCCGACGATCATGACTTAATTCGAATTAATCTGATCGTTTGTTAGATCAACTACAATCATCGATATTTGGGTTTATGAGATCTGATGATCTAGACCGATTGCGAGATTAGAACTACCGAGTTGTTTGATTTTACTTTCGCTTTCCACAATTCATCACTGTCATTGATTTGGATTGCAGATCTGACGGTCACAATCCTCCTCATGAGCTGTTTTGATCACTGCATATTGTTCGCTCCTCCTCGTAAGATTATTCTTTTCCTATTTTCCATCGTCGCTGTTGTTCTTGCCATCAATGAGAAGCACACTCTTCCTATAAAACATGCCAACACAATAGTCGACATCTCCTCATTCGTTGCTGACTAGTGGGTTTCCCTTGTGTTCGACGACAAAAAGTCTATTCACACATTGGCATTCATGCAATGTCTTGGATGCCATTATCCTTATTGGTGGTTTCCTCACCTTTGTTGACAATTTTCCTTATTGGCTGTTATTCAGAGGGTCTTTTTCATGCACTTCTTGCATCTGGTGCATGCGAAAGACGCACAGGGTTGTTGGTTCATGAACATGTTCTTCGTCCGAGTTCCTCCACATCATCAAGCTACTGCTTTGTACCTCATGCTAACTGATGAGAGATGCCTTAATTCTCTCCTCTCAGCGAGTCTCCTTCCATTGACTTTAGCCCATCTATTTTTGAAACGAGACCTAGAGTCCTATGAGTACCTAGAGGCTTGTAGTCATAAGTGGCAGGTTCTCTCGCCATCGACAGTTGGGAATACATCAATGTCTCTTGATCAATGGATTCTTCAAGTGTTTGACCTTAACTCCTTTATTCACACTTGTAAGAATGTACTCAGTGCCTTGATACCTACTTTCATCATTGGTAGGTTGTCTCGCGTTTGTTAATGGTATACCCTAATGACCGGTAATCAAATGAAGTCTCATTGTGTTCACTTCAACTCCTTTATTCACATGATGTAGACTTGTACCTTTGGTGAATCGTGTAGAAGACTTGAAGACATCGGTTCATAGTCGCAACTTTCTTGAGTTGTTACTATCATTCATTGGACCAGTACCTATATGTTAGCGATATTTCTTGTAGGGGGGTTAGAATGCAAAAAGAATGGGTTAAAAACCCACTTGTCCTAAGTTTGGAGTGCAAGCGCGCCTGTGGTAAACGACAAGCGGATCTGGACGACAAAAATCGAAGCGCCCAGATCAACGACGTACGGGCGATTCCGGACCCCCCC
>ML785327.1:504833-523713 GCA_009831015.1 Picea engelmannii | reverse complement strand
CCGCCTTTCTACCTTTAAGAGGAGGGGGGGGTCCGGAATCGGGCACGCATCTTCCTGACGGCTGAGATCAACGCGCCCGGATCAACGGCGCTCAGAAGATCCCATCCTTCTCAACTGCTCTGTTCTTAACCAGTGTGGGCCCCCCTTCCTCGTCATGAATCCTTCTGTGCCACCTGCTCTCTTCCTGGCCATGTGATGAGGCTCGCGCCCTTTAACCCCTTCCTCATCCTCCGACATCTGTCCATCTCTCCCCCTCCTGGTCCGCATGGTCCTTCTCCCATCTCATCATCCACTCATTGACTGCCATGCGTCCTGCTCTTTCCACGTCAATCTCTTGCTAAAAGCAAGCCCATCGTATCTCGTCTCCTACCCCCTTCCGCCTGTTGTCCTCCGCCATGTGTTTTCCTCTGACATCCCTTTCACACCTCGTCACTTCATACCACGCCCTCATGAGGCTGGTGCCACCACTCCTATTATGCGCCCTATCCTTCGCGCTGGCCAGCATGCCTTCTCATCGGGCCGTTCAGCTGATCCAGGTGGCAACACGAAGGGCCATCCACGTCCCCGAGATGCCGAGTTGGCCGGACCATCCTCAATCCCAAGGAAGCAGTTATTGAGGCGGTTGGTGGTGGTTAGACATCGTCTCTGCCATAATGGGAAAGTCCGGCGACAAATTAAAGGCACGTCGATTCGCCTACGGAGCTGTCATAGGTCCGATTGCGTCCGCCATTGGTGCACGATTATTCAAAGATTGCAGGCGCAGATTGTTAGAAGCCATGCAGAAGCAATGTGTTTAATGCGATGTCTCGGTTTTGTTGCTATTGTTGTTTTGAGTATATGTAGGCGTTTTCGCCATTTTTGTATCTATCGATGGTAGAGCGAAGCTCCCAACCGTAAAGTTTTAACAACCATTCTGGTTTCTGGGTTATGCATTTGTGTTTGAGATTTCTTGTTTTATGATAAACAACTCTCCTTTTCCATCTATGTTTCGTCTCATACCAGAGAGTTCATGATCGAATGCTTCGCATGAATTAGCACAGTTATGTTATGATAAATGATTTGTTGTTGCATGATTGTTTTCTCTGGTTTCCATCATTTGGGTATAAGATGATCTTGCCTTCAAGTTCCTTCTCTCATAGTCTGTTAGAAACCTGTTGTTTATAGCAGTCCCCCGCACTCTTCTCATACAAGTCTTCCACCTGCTCACCCTGATTACAACTTATTGTTTAGAGTTTCTCTAAGACCTCACTCGCCCATGCATGCCTGGCCTAGTTTCAGAGTTAAGACGATATCGTTCTGAGTTCACTTCCATTTGATCACCCTCTTATAAACAAATAATGACATTAAACTGATGGGTGTCAGGCTCAGCTCCTGCAAGCAATCCAGGAGTGACTTCTGACGCCAACATTTCTGGCGCCGTTGCCGGGGACGAAGTTGAATATTTTCCCCTGGATTGAACGACAACGATCAACTGATTCTGAAGGTGCATCAGATATCAGAACTTGAAGATTGCAACTATGCACCTGGTGACTCCATTGTGACGACTCCACTGGAGCGAACCCGCTGTTAATTGTGGCTTTCAGAGGCAGACACACGCGGTCTCATCCACACTTGCCTTTAGCTACACCGGAAGCTGACCCCGAGGCGGTTCAAAGAAGAGGAAAGAGCTCTGCAGAAGAAGCTTCCACCACCAAAACAGGTAATACGCCACCCCCTTCTGTGAGAACTCCCTTTTCTCCTCCTCAGTTTCTTAATAGACCTCCTTCAGAGGTTCCTCGTTTCTTGAATTTTGGGAGTGTTCTTGCTGAGTTTTCCCCTCCTGGTCTGGCATTGGAAGGATAAAGTCTTGTCACTCCCCTCTCCTCTGAAGTTGTTCCTTGGCGTAGACCTGGAACTACCGAAGATTTCCTCACTCCTGCCCAAAGAAAATCACTTGCTGACTTGAGCTCGTTAGCCTTCTCCCTGAATCCTCTCTTGTTTCCCACTCCACTTCGAGACTCATTCCCAGTAGCCCCTTCACGAACTCCTTCTCCTCCAGGTTCTCCTCCACCTAATATCCCTATGGCTGGTGCTAATCCCCCTCTGAATAGAATGGACGCCATAGTCGCTGCTAGATATGCTCCTTTAATCCTACCCCATCCTATGAATCCTCTCCCTGCTGGAGACTATTTGAAATACATACCCAAGTTCGCGGGAGAAGGAGACATAACTGCGGAAGAGCACTTGGCTGCTTTCTACAGTTATGCAGACAACTTAAACATTGAAAGTGAAGATGTCTGGATGAGAGTCTTCGTCCAAAGCCTGGATGGCGAGGTTAGGAAATGGTTTAGAGGACTGGCCCCCGGATCCATTGCTGGAATTGAAGCTCTGGATAGTGTTTTCCTGAGGCAATGGGGAGACAGGAAGGATTATATGTATTACATGATAGAGTTTGGGGCTCTGAAGAAAATGGATGGAGAGTCTGTCTCTGACTTCTCCAAAAGATTCAATAAAATGTATAACAAGATTCTTGCAGAGATAAAACCCTCAGAAGCCTCTGCCAAAATTTCCTATGCCAGTGCGTTTGATCCTGATTTCTACCTGCTATTGAGAGAAAGAAGAGCCACCTCCTTGGCTCAAATGAAAGATGCAGCTATAGAAGTGGAATCCAACATATTAGCAGCTGACAGACTGAGAAACAAGGCCAACGTAGATAGAAGAAAGGGAAAATCGGAAGCCTCAACTTCCGGCCCATCACTGCCCCACCCTCAGGTGGATGAACTGACCCAGATGATGAAGCTTCTGTCTGAAGAGATGGAGAGATTGAAGGTGGAAATGAGGCAAATGAACAAAGGCCTTCAGAGCACCGAGAACAAAGGGGGTTTCAGAAGGCCAAATAATATTGCTCCCCCAACTATGCATAGAGAGAAGGGAAGAGACAGGGACGACCAAAGGATTCAGGCTCCCTTTCAGAACAATTTTGTGGACGATGAAGAAGAAGGGGAAACAGACGAGCCTGAGCCTAAAATCCACTGCTTAGAAGTCACTCCTCCTTTCCCTCATCTGACTCAATCAGCATACGAGGAGTCTCTCATGAACAATCAGCTAAATGAATTGAGAAAAGGAGACAAGGCTAGTGATGGCCAAGGCAGTTATAACCTGAGGTCCAACAAAAAGACAACAGTACCTGATATTCCTGAGGAGTCCACTAGAGCAAAGAAACCTGCTAATGAAGTAGCAGACAGTCATAGAGGTAAGAAGGCTCAACCCCTCCCTCCCATTGTCCACAATCATGTTCCTGAAATAAGAGAAATTCAAAAGCTTACATCTTCTTTTAATTTCGAGCACGAGATTCAAAAGATCAGAATCCCTGTGCCCCTCACTGAGCTAATCAAACATGAAGAATTCAAAAAGTGCTTCTCTGACCTTTTGAAATCCGAAGCCTCATGCCCTCCCACAGACTCCATAAATCTCCAAGATGAAAGGCCAGCAGTCGTCCTAGGCCCCATGGTAGAAGACAGAGATGATTCATCCCCTCCCTTCTACACCTCCCTGAACATACATGACAAAGTGCTGCACAACTGCTTGATGGATTCAGGGGCTTCCCACAACCTCATGCCCAAAACTGTCATGGAAGAATTAGGACTGGAAGTCACTCGAGCCTATCATGACCTCTATTCTTTTGACTCCAGGAGGGTGCAATGTTTGGGAGTCATCAAGGACCTGGTAGTCTCTTTGCTTCAGCTGCCCATGAAGAGTATGGTCATGGATATTGTGGTAGCTGATGTTCCCCCCAAGTTTGGCATGCTGTTGTCAAGGTCTTGGATTAAGAGACTTGGAGGGACGTTACAGATGGATCTCACATATGCCACCATTCCAGTCTTTGGGGGGAAACATAGGAGATTGTACAGAGAAGCCCAACTAGCCTATATAGTCAGTGATGAAGCGAACCCCACTAATCACCCCATCTTTGCACTTGACACTGACTTAGGGTCTAGTTTGTTACAGGTCACTGAGACTCCTGAGGCCCCTTTGCAGATCAGAAAGCAACCCATTCTCAACCAGGAGATGCCTCCTCCAACCACCTCTGTTTGGAAGATGTTCTTTGATGGAGATTCCTCCAGTATGGGTGTAGGCGCCGGGGTGGTATTCGTCTCCCCATGTCAAGAGACCATATCTCTATCATACAAGCTAGAATTCGAAGTCACCAACAACGTGGAGGAGTATGAAGCTCTGGTTTTGGGATTAAGAGCTGCAAAGGAAATTAGAGTTAAGGAGATGGCTGTGTTTGGAGATGCAGAATTGATCATCCAGCAGGTAAAAAATGTTTATCAGGCTAATCATCCTCGCCTTAGGAATTATAGGAATGAGGTATGGGACCTAGTGGATAATTTCTTCTTGGCTTTTAACATTTCTTTCATTCCAAGGGAGGAAAATGCTTCAGCCGACTTTTTAGCTGTCACAGCTAGTTTGATTGAGGTTCCCATACTGCCCACTGTCAGATCTGATGTTGAAATAAAATATAGACCCTCTGTACCGGACAATGTCAAACATTGGAAGGTATTTGAAGATGATCAGGAGATCGAAAAGTTTCTTCAATCCGTTGATGAATTTTCTGCATTGCACATAGATGAGGATCCTGACACTGAAGGGGAACCCGACCATCACCCTGGAGGGTTTTTGAATAAAATTGCTGACCACCAGATTATTCAGCTACCAAGCAATCACATACCGAAAGGGCTTATCCCACTAGAAAGGTTGTTCGATGGGAATGATGTGGCAGTAAAGGGTAGAGTTTCAGGTGATGATGCTGACAAAGTTGAGTGCAACATAGGCACACCAGAGGAGCCCAAGTTTGTCAAGGAGTTTGACCAAGGAGCAAAGGGCCGGATATACTGAGTTGCTGAAGGAATTTGCTGATGTGTTCGCGTGGACCTATGAAGACCTCAAAACATATGACACATCTGTCATTGAGCACAAGATCCCACTGAAAGAAGAGGCTAGGCCATTCAAGTAGAAGCTAAGGCAAATAAATCCCATGTTGCTACATGTCATGGAGAAAGAAGTAAAGAAGCTGCTAGATGCCCAAATAATTGTTCCCTTGAGATATTCTGACTGGGTGGCCAATTTGGTCCCAGTAAGAAAGAAAAGTGGTGAAATCAGACTCTGTGTTGATTTTAGGAACCTGAACAGGAGCTCAAGGAAAGATAATTATCCCCTGCCCAACATGGAGCATATATTGCAGAAGGTCACTGGTGCATCTAGGATATCCATGATTGATGGCTTTTCTGGTTACAATCAGATATCAGTTATGCCCGAGGACAGAGAAAAAACGGCCTTCACCACTCCTTGGGGCACATTCATGTATGCCAAAATGTCGTTTGGGTTGATGAATGCAGGAGCCACCTTCCAGCGAGCCATGGACATAGCCTTCATCGGGGAAAAAGATAGGTTTGTGGTGATTTACCTAGATGACATAACAATCTTCTCCAAGACTGATAAAGAGCATCGCTGCCACTTGAAGAAGGTTTTCCGGAAATGTCGGAGGTATGGTCTATCTTTAAACCCCAAGAAATCATTGTTTGCTATGGAGGAGGGAAAGCTATTGGGCCATATAGTATCAGCTGAGGGGGTGAGAATTGATCCTAACAGGGTGGAAGCAATTCAGACCCTGTCACTTCCCAGATCGAAGAAAGAGGTTTAGGCATTTTTGGGGAGGATTAATTTTCTGAGGAGATTCATCTCAAATTTTGCTGAGCTGGTGAAACACATCACAAGCATGCTCAGAAAGGGAAATGAAGTAAAATGGACCACTGAACCTAGGGAATCTTTTGTCCAAATAAAGAAGGCGTTGACTGAGGCACCTGTGCTAATCAGTCCCGATTATTCCAAAGATTTTCTGATATTTTCTTTTGCTTCCTGTGATATAGTAGCGATAGTCCTATTGTAGAAAAATGATCGAGGGCAAGAGCAGCCTATTTCTTTCTACAGCAAGACATTGAGAGACGCAGAACTCCGGTACGAGATCATGGAAAAGCAGGCCTATGCCCTGGTGAAGGCCCTTAAGGTTTTCAGAGTCTATGTCTTGCACTCAAAGATCACTGCATATGTCCCTTCAACCTCTGTGAAGGACATTCTTATACAGCCTGACATAGACGGGAGAAGAGGTGAATGGATCGCCAAGATCATAGAGTTTGACCTGGAGATTAAGCCCACCAAGTTGATAAAAGGACAAGGTTTGGCCAAGCTGCTGGCTGAATCCAACTGCAAGGCCTTGGGAATTAACTTCATCAATGAGCAAGCTGAGCCATCCAACAAGCATTTCCAGGGTGCCCTATCACTAGCATCACGTCCCTGGTACAAGGATATCTTGTACTTTCTGCAAGAATTAAAGCCCCCTGATGGATTGGGAAAAAATAAGGCAAGGGCCTTAAAGCTTAAAGCGGTCAGATATTGCCTCATTGACCAAGCCTTGTATTGGAAAGACCCTCTGGCCGTATTACTAAGGTGTCTGGACCCGCAGCAAGCCCAGAAGGTTATGTTCGATTTCCATGGCGGTCTCTGTGGAGGTCATCATTTTTGGAAGACCACAGCTCACAAGATCCTCCGAGCTGGGTATTACTGGCCCACCTTATTTCCTGATGTCTGCAGAGAAATCAAAGCTTGCATCAAATGCCAAAAGTTCTCAGGAAAGCAACAGCTCAAATCTCTGCCATTAAAGACGATAGTAGTTTCAACACCCTTTCAGCAGTGGGGGTTAGACTTTATCGGAGAAATTCATCCTCCCTCAAGTGGCCAACACAGGTGGATTCTGACTGCAACCGACTATTTCACCAAATGGATAGAAGCTTTCCCTACCAGAAGCACTTCTCACAAAGTGATTATCAGCTTCCTGGAAGATATCATAGCTAGATTTGGCTGCCCTAGTAAAATTGTCACTAACAATGCCTCCCCCTTTCGGTCTGAGCCTCTGGTCAAGTTCTGTGAGCAGTTTGAGATTTCACTGATTCACTCCACTCCTTATTATCCTCAAGGAAACGGACTGGCAGAGTCCTCCAATAAAAGTCTGATCAAGCTCATTAAGAAGCTACTGGAGGACAATAAAAGGGCCTGGGACTCAAAGCTCAAATTTTCTCTTTGGGCTGATCGGGTGACAACCAAGAAATCCCTGGGCATCTCACCTTTCCAACTTGTTTATGGTATAGAGGCCGTTTTCCCCACTCAGCTCGCCTTATCTGTGGCAAATTTCCTCCAGGACTTTGAAGGAGAACCTAACCATGTGGTCAGAAGGATTCATCAGATGGTGGAAGTGCAACAGATCAGAGAACAGGTCATGAACAGGGCCTACAATCATCAGCAGAAGATCAAGTAGGTTTTTGATAGGAAGAGCAGAAAGGAAGAATTCGAGCGGGGTGACCTGGTGCTCAAATGGGATGCACCCAGGCAGGAAAAGGGAAAACACAATAAATTTGATGCCCTCTGGTTCGGGCCTTTCAAGATCCTTGAAGTATTTTCAAATAACACTTACAGGTTGCAGGATCTGGAAGGCAAAGAAGTTTTCAATGGCCCAGTAAATGGGCATTTCTTAAAGAAATGTTTTTTGTGAGCCACAGTCGGCTCTTTTTGTTTTGTTTTGTAAATATTGTTTTTGTTTTCAACCTAATAAATGACTCCATAGCCCAACAATAAGGCATTGAATCTGCAAAAGTGTTCTTAGAGCATCACAGGGATGACTCTATCCCCCATGGAGCCAAATGTTAGCGATATTTCTTGTAGGGGGGTTAGAATGCAAAAGAATGGGTTAAAAACCCACTTGTCCTAAGTTTGGAGCGCAAGCGCGCCTGTGGTAAACGATAAGCGGATCTGGACGACAGAAATCGAAGCGCCCAGATCAATGGCGTACGGGCGATTCCGGACCCCCCTGCCTTTCTACCTTTAAGCGAAGGGGGGGGGGTCCGAAATCGAGGGCACATCTCTTTGACGACTGAGATTAACGCACCCGGATCAACGACGCGCTAGGCGATTACAGACCCCCCCCGCCTTTCTACCTTTAAGAGGAGGGGGGGGTCCAGAATCGGGCACGCATCTTCCCGATGGCCGAGATCAACGCGCCCGGATCAACGATGCTCAGAAGATCCCATCCTTCTCAGTTGCTCTGTTCTTAACCAGCATGGGCCCCCCTTCCCGTCATGTAGCCTTCTGTGCCACCTGCTCTCTTCCTGGCCGTGCAATGAGGCTCGCTCCCTTTAACCCCTTCCTCATCCTCCGACATCTGTCCATCTCTCCCCCTCCTGGTCCGCATGGTCCTTCTCCCATCTCATCAACCACTCATTGACTTCCATGCATCCTGCTCTTTCCACGTCAGTCTCTTGCTAAAAGAAAGCCCATCGTATCTCGTCTCCTACCCCATTCCACCTGTTTTCCTCCGCCATGTGTTTTCCTCTGACATCCCTCTCACACCTCGTCACTTCATACCACGCGCTCATGAGGCTGGTGCCACCACTCCTATTATGCGCCCTATCCTTCGCGCTGGCCAGCATGCCTTCTCATCGGGCCGTTCAGTTGATCCAGGTGGCAACACGAAGGGCCGTCCATGTCCCCGAGATGCCGAGTTGGCTAGACCATCCTCAATCCCAAGGAACCAGTTATTGAGGTGGTTGGTGGTGGTTAGACATCGTCTCCGCCATAATAGGAAAGTTCGACGACAAATTAAAGGCACGTCGATTCGCCTACGGAGCTGTCATAGGTCCGATTGCGTCCGCCGTTGGTGCACGATTATTCAAAGATTGCAGGCGCTGATTGTCAGAAGCCATGCAGACGCAATGTGTTTAATGCGACGTCTCGGTTTTGTTGCTGTTGTTGTTTTGAGTATATGTAGGCGTTTTCGCCATTTTTGTATCTATCGATGGTAGAGCGAAGCTCCCGACTGTAAAGTTTTAACAACCATTCTGGTTTCCGGGTTATGCATCTGTGTTTGAGATTTCTTGTTTTATGACAAACAACTCTCCTTTTCCATCTATGTTTCGTCTCATACCAGAGAGTTCATGATCGAATGCTTCGCATGAATTAGCATAGTTATGTTATTATAAATGATTTGTTGTTGCATGACTATTTTCTCTGGTTTCCAGCATTTGGGTATAAGATGATCTTGGCTTCAAGTGCCTTCTCTCACAGTCTGTTAGAAACCTGTTGTTTATAGCAGTCCCCCGCACTCTTCTCATACAAGTCTTCCACCTGCTCACCCTGATTACAACTCACTGTTTGGAGTTTCTCTAAGACCTCACTCGCCCATGCATTCCTGGCCTAGTTTCAGAGTTGAGACGATATCGTTCCGAGTTCACTTCCATTTGATCACCCTCTTATAAACAAATCGTGACATTAAACTGATGGGTGTCAGGCTCAGCTCCTGCAAGAAATCCAGGAGTGACTTCTGACGCCAACACTATATGACTTCAGTGATGGTGGGAGATCAGATTGTACTTCATTGTATACAAATATATTCAGACTGATTTTGAGACTAGTTTTCACTGGGACTTGTTCATGACTATGACAACCTACAACATGTATTTACCTTTGTATTTCCTATTCATGGCCATGGACAACTATTTGGTATATTTTCGCATGGATATGCAATGTAATTTAAATTGGCATCCATGCACACAAAGTCATTATTGAGCAACTAGTTCATCCAACTGGGTCTCCATTACTCCACTTATGGGAACTATAATATATTTTAGCCATCGCAGATACTCCTCTGACCTCACACATTAGGGGGCATCTATTATAGCAAGATTTGCCTCACCCCATGCAACTTGCTCAGAATGCCTTTTCCATTTCCCTATGTAGACTTGAAGTCCCCTTTTGGCAATTTCCAGAGCTAAAGAACATATTTTTCCACATATACATGCCCTAATAGCTATACAACATGTGTATACGCAGGTTGCACCATTATAGCCCACGTATATTGGGTCTTGTGCCCAAAATTAAAAAATGGTGTTGGGTTTCCATGTCACGTCACAAGATCCATGATCCTTGACCTTCCATATACTGGAAACATTCCGAATCGGCCCTTCAGTTCCATTTGAAGGCTATAAATGGACCATATCCAAGTTGTGGAGAAGAGGAGAATAATTCAACTTTGAGAGCAAAGTTACTCGGAGTAAATTATTCACTTCATATTGAGTTTACATCCCTTTGTCCTTTTAAGTCTAAACACATTGTTAAACCCCAAAGATCTTCCCTATTTGATGGAGAACCTCATTGTCTCTCTTATATGAGCTTGTCTTTGGTAGAGGATTGAAGTGGTGGAGGCCTAGTTGGAAGGAACTTAGTTTCTCGATTTCAACCGTGCTGACACGAAAGTTTGTCATTCATACACTTTTGTTGATTACATTTTGATAGAAATACTCTTTTCTTGTTCAATCAATGTCCTGCAAATATATGAATTATTATTCCATAGGCATATTTGTTATGAATATTGATGGATTATGCTATTATATGTGATATCTTTATATATTATCACCATATGCTTGCGTATCTTGGTTGTTGAGGACAAGTTGCAGCTGTATAGCTTTGAGTCAAGTGTTCAACGATGGAATTCATTGAACGTCTGGATGAGGTAGGCTCTTTATTTTGTCTTGTTAACATGTTTGTTTATATAGCATACTTGAGATTAGAGTTGATTTTTGCAGTCATTTCTGTCTATTGTGGTTTACCCCATGCCATAGAGTGATTTTCCTCGTAATAGAAAGGCGTTCCTAACTGAAACAAGCGCTCTGAATGCAATGGAACAATCCTCTTAGCCTAAAAATGTACGAAAATGGTAGAAACCAAAGATGCAACAACACTGCTTCACGATCTCGATCTACAAAGGGAGTGAGTCTTCAAATGCGCTCTGATACCATGTTTGACAACATAGTTATTCCAACATAGCACAAACACCTTTAGTAACCACTCACAAAACCAGATCAAAGATCAACACACTAATGTTTTGACGTGGTAAAGCCCCTACGGGGAAACATCCACAACCCCAACCAATGTGGCCACTTGGAGCAATTTATTAATGCAATAGAAAAACATTACAACGATATTTACAAGAGAATTTCTCACAATCAATCATCAACAAATGACCCTCCATGCTCTTTAAATAGATATCATGGACCAATCATGTGTTAAGCCACAAACACAGTTAAATAGATACCATGTTTGACAACACAATTATTCCAACATAGCACAAACACCTTCAATAACCACTCACAAAACCAGATCAAAGATCAACACACTAATGTTTTGACGTGGTAAAGCCCCTACGGGGAAACATCCACAACCCCAACCAATGTGGCCACTTGGAGAAATTTATTAATGCAATAGAAAAACATACAACGATATTTACAAAAGAATTTCTCACAATCAATCATCAACAAATGACCCTGCATGATCTTTAAATAGATATCATGGACCAATCAGGTGTTAAGCCACAAATCAATGTAGCTGTTAAGATTGAGGAAAATATGAACCGTCGGATCACTCTGTGTCGGGAACATATTGTGACCGTCAGATTACCTAACTACAAATGAATACTAAAGAAACACACTTTTACCTAATGAAACATTAGACCAAGTTGATCTTAACTAACTCCTAAGTGTCTAAATATCCTAACAGACACCTACCTCCCACGGAGGATGAAGCCCCCTTGTAAGCTCCTTGCGAAGAACCCCAAATTTCTCTCCATACCCTATCAAGTTTCTTCACACCCCAATCCTTGAAATTGATTGGCTAGATAAAACCCTACAAAGTAATTGTGATGTTCAACAACGTAAGCACCCACATCTTTATTCATAGGAGAGTGGCACAAGAAGCCCATTGTTACATCTCTCCCATACCTAATTTTCAAATTATGATATCCAATGGTGGTATGATGAAATGTGGGAGGCAATGTGAAAATGTGAAACTACAACTTGGTGATTATCATCTCAAAACTCACGTGTTTTTTATTGAAATTAGCGGTTGTGATATAGTTATGAGGGAAGAATGACTACGTAGTTTGGGACCTGTCACCATGGATTTCAAGGATTTATACATGAGCTTCACTAAGGAAGGGAAAAAATATACCCTCAAGTGGCTTACATATGATTCCTCCAAAATTATCACCTCCCATTGTATGGAGAAGTTATTGTAGAAAGGCCACTTGGGAATTATTGCACAATCCAATGCCATACAAGTAGTGGACACCCCCACATAAGAAATTCACCGTGATTTGTAGTTGGTCATCTCTAAACATCAATAGGTATTTGAAACACCATAGGGTTTAAAACATTCATGTGGGGAGCATGATCGTGGTACTCCCCTCATTCTAGGTAGTCAACCACCCAATATGCATCCTTAGCAGCAACCATTTGTATACAAGAATGAAATTGAAAAGATCATTCAAGAATTATTGGAGGTGAGAGCCATAAGTCCCAATACTAGCCCTTACTCATCACCAATGGCCATGTTATTAACTAAGGAAGGTAATTATCACATGTGTCATGATTTATGGGCTTTTAATAAGTTGACTATCAAGAACAATTTTCCTATCCCAATTATTGATGATCATTTGGATGAACTTCATGGAGTTTAGTTTTTCACAAAAATTGACCTTTATTTCAGATGCCACCAAATCGGGATGAAAGAGACAAACGTCCCTAAGATATCTTTTCATACACATGAAGGTCATTGTGAGTTTTAGTGATGCCCTCTGGATTTTGTAATGTTCCATCCACCTTCTAGATCCTTAGGAACAAGTTATTTTGACCCTTCCTACACAATTTTGTGCTAGTATTATTTGATGATATCTCAATCTACAACAAAACATGGGAATCCCACATAGATCATGTTGATAAATCCTTGCAACTATTGCAGGACCACCGGTTATTTGTGAAGTGCTCCAAATGTGCTTTTGGGGCTTTAGAGGTTGAACACTTGGGTCACATTGTAAGTTAGGATGAAGTCCAAGTTTATCCCAAGAAAGTTGTAGCTATGAAAAATTGTCCCCACCCCAAGACCCTAAAGAGTTTGTGTGGATTCTTAGGAATTATAGGCTACTACAAGAAGTTTGTGAAAATTTATGGAAAAATTTGTTGCTCCCTTAACTTCACTACTAAAACATAATGCCTTTGTATGGAGTGAGGTCACTAAACAAGCTTTCTCATCTATTAAGTATGTCACGTGCACTACTCCAGTATCAATAGTGCTAGGATTTACTAAGGCTATTGTATTGGAATGTGATTCAAGAAGGGTGCCCCTTGAGATTCACCAATAAGCAATTGTGTAATCACAATTTGGGAAAATCAACATATGAGAAAGTGATGATGACCATCCTTCATGTAGTTGAGACCTGGTGCCCATATCTCATAGGGAGGTATTTCCAAATCAAGTTTGACCATCATAGTTTGAAGTATTTGCTTGAACAAAGGTTATCCTCACCATAGTAGCATAAGTGGGTTACTAAAATGTTGGGGTATTATTATGAGATTATATATAATAAGGGTAAATAACATGTGGTGGTTGATACCTTATATAGGAAATTTGAAGAGTATGGATCCCTGTTTGCCTTATCCTTACCGATTCTAGGCTGGCTCAAGGAAGCCCATAGAGAATGGTTGGAGAATAACTCTATAGTTCAACTCATCCAAAGGATTCAAGAAGATCCCAACTCTCCTAAAGGGTATACATTGAAACACGATACACCAAGGTATAAAAGGTGCATTGTTTTGGTAAAGAATTATGCCTTAAAACAAAAGGTATTAGAGGGTTTGCATTCATCACCTACAACGAGTCACTTTGGCTTTCCTAAAACCTGTGAAAGAGTTACGCACTCGTTATTTTGGGAGGGAATGAAAACAAACTTTTAAGAATTTATAACAACCTATGACACTTCCTAATGACACAAGGGTGAGACAATGAAGATGTTAGGGGCATTGCAACCACCACTGATCCCAACAAATATATGGGATGACATCTCTATGGATTTTATATTGGGACTCCCAAAAGCAGGTAACAAATCAATGATTGTGGTCATAGTCAATCGTCTATCCAAATATGTTCATTTATGTGCCTTATCGCATCCATTCACACCCTCCTTAGTTTCCCAAGTCTTTATGGATCATATTTTTAAGTTACATGGCATGCTCACTTCCAATGTCTCGGATTGGGACCCCACCTTGACTAGTAGATTTTGGCAAGAGCTATTTAAACTTCGGGTTACCCATCTAAGCATGAACATGGTGTATAATCCCCAAATAGATGGCCAAATAGAATTGGTTAACAAGTGCTTAGAAACCTATTTGCAATACTTCACTTCTGAAAAGTCGCACCAATGGGTACAATGAATTCCCCTTGAAGAATGGTGGTACAATACCACTTATCATGGAGCTACCCAAATGATTGACGATATGAATATGTTTATGGCCAAAATCCCTTGCCAATGACCTCCTATTCACTAGGCACCTCCAAATTTCATGCAATGGACATCACACTTCACGCCAAAGAAGCCATTCTTCCCACACTCAAGGACAATTTGGTTATGGATCAAAATATTATGAAACAACAAGCTAACCAACATAACTCCGAGTGTTCTTTTGTAGAATGGACCAGGTGTTTCTTCGCCTTCAACCATATAAGCAAACATCATTTAAAGATAAAATCAACCATAAGCTAGCACCACATTTCTATGTACCCTATACAGTCCACGAGAGGTGTGGCGGTTAGTCCAACACCCCTAGTTCATGAGAGGTGTGGCGGTTAGTCCAACAGTTAGGGTCCTACACTAGCCTCCCTACATTATTCTAACTACGAGTTAGTTAATTAATGTATGTGACCATCTTCTTTGAATAAGGCCCATTAGATAGTAGCGGATAGTTATTTAATGTAAAATGACCCTCTTTATTAAATAAGGCCTACTAGGTTGTTGGGACTTATTAATGATGTGACCACAAGTAGTTAAGGTTTTTCTATTTGAGTATATATTTAAAGATTGAAAAGGCTATGGAATGTTTTGTCGACACTACAAGGAAAATACCCTGTAGCGGAGGTTATAACAGAGGTTTTTAGTGTTACAAAATTGACAAAAATTGTGAAAAAGACCTCTGCGAAAAACATCAATTTTTGGAAGTAGATGTTTTTACGAAGATTATAACAGAACTTCATTATAACTAAAAAACACTGGGCGGGTGGATGTTGTAGCATATGTTTTTCTTGTCGGCACACTTCATGGTCTATACACACCAGTGCCTACATGACATAGAAAGCACCGGACGAGTTCTAAAATATCGGTGCACCGATGCGTTTATAAAAAATAATGACTCGATGCTTCAATAAAAACAATGCACCAGTTGAATCTATGATATCAAGTACCAATGCGTTCTCTAACTTAAAGTACCAGTGCTTACAATTACAAGAAAGCACCGGGGTTGTCCAAAAAAGATTGGGGCACCAATTCTCTTATAAGTAATAACGCATCGGTTCCTTAATAAGAATAAGGCATCGAGCGAATCTATGATACCATCACTGGTGCGTTAAAAAACAAACCCTACCGGTGCATAATATTCAGAACGCACCGAGGCAGAAGTGTGATACAAAAGCACTGGTGCATTTATTAATTAAACGCACCGATAAAGGTTTTTTATTATTATAATTGTTGGTTAAAATAGTCTTAAGATCAGTGTTGGTTCCTTGTATATCAACACCGATGCAAATTTAATTACGACACCGAAACATTTTATCTTGAAACGCACCAGTGTTTTTTATCATTAAACACACCAGTTGTCATTTTATCTTTTTAGAAACACCGACATGTGACAATGCACAATTATTGTTATTTTTTAATTCCATTGTTCATAAAAAATTGACATATATCTTATAATAGTATTCATATAAATTAAATTTTGATTAGTGCATTTGGATATGATGTTTGGATTAATTTGTTATATCATCAGATTTTGCATCTCTTCATTATAATATTTAATCAGTGATGTAACATTTCACAACAACATTGGACAACACAATAGAATAAAATAAAACATATTCATTATATATGAATAATAGGCTCTTTGTCATACAAAATGGGCCGACACTTATTGGTAACCCCTTGTCTTTCAATTGGGACACTATGTCCATTACATTAAACAAAATGTCTAATTTTCACATACAATTATTTCAAAAAATACAATAGCTTGCATTGATATCCAAATGTATTGATCATCATTCTTCGCTGGAACTATTTTCAGTGCTCGAGCTACTTCCATGACTAGGGATATTTGGTCAAATGTTTTGTTGACCGTCTCGATTGTTTTCCTCTTCTTCGAATGACTCCATCTACAAAAATAAAAATAAAGTGTAATGAGTGTAAATTGAAAAGTGACATACCATAGCAAGAATTAAGTCTTGAATGATACACATTTTTCAAAACCAAATCTCATGCCTTTTGTCAACAACTCTTCTGTTGGCACATTTCCATACTTTGTTTCCTGCAAATTTTATAACCAATAATAAATCATAGATTTAATATAAAATATTTTTTTTGTTCGATTAATTATAGATGAGAGAAGTAAAACAACGTAAGATACTTACAAATTCCACAATTAATTTTTGATATGCTAACATATACTCACAACCCTTACTTAATCAAATGTCAATCAATTCTTGCGATGACTCTTCTTTGTATGTTAGCACATGTTTGAAGGCATTCAAGGATGGTTGTTGTAAAACAAAATAAAATATACAAAAATGAAATCTTAAGTTAATGTTATAAGGAAATAACCATTGCTCACAAACTTTTCTATCAACCCTTTTCTTCCTTGTCATCCTGTTTTATGTGCTAAATGGGTTCCATTTTCTTTTCTTTTCTGCCAGAAAATACTTGAAAATTATTATTTAATGCTAAATAATTCATTTATATGTACACCTAATAGAAAATTTCAATGATTTCATACATTTGAAGCACCTTGTTGTTGAGATGGCTCCTCATGCGATGGAATTATGTCCATTTCTTTTACCATCTCCTTGTACACGTTTTTTGACATCCCTACTACTATATTTTTGATATCATCTCGTTGATCCTTTGAGATTTTCATAATCTTCCTGAAAAAGGTAACATGACAATAAACTATTTTTATATTAATATATGAAAACTAAATATAACAAAATTGATATCAATAAATGAATGATTTCTAGTAATATATACATATTCTAGAAAAAACATTTTTAGGAAAATTACTTTCTGAATGATTCTTTTGTTGTTGTTGTATGTTTTTTCTATTGCAAGTCCGACATGTCTCATTGACCATTGCTCTGGAAATGCTTCTTGTAGTTTAGATATAACTTGGTTCTTGGAATCATTGGATTCATTTCTGTATTGTAAGTGGAAAGTATGTCTATACGTTCGTTCCACTATATCCCTCATAGTTTTGTAAAATCCCCCCCCCGTTCATTAACCTCTATCACCACTCCAGATGAGCTAATGACCAATTCATCATCATTTACATCTTCTGTAATTTTTATTTTCTTAGGACGACATTCCGTTCCTTCGTTGTTGGTCCCTGTAGAACATTAAACATATGTGAATTAATAGATTGTTTGAAACATGTTATCTAATATTTTTAAGCATATTATTAATGAAAATTAAAAAAAGAACTCGTATTGAATATAATTTTTTCATTCACTCGATTCTTCCTTTTGCAATTTTTCCATCAAGATTTTATGCTCTTTTGCACTTAGATGGAAAATAATCTTATTGAGCTTCCTCATTTTATGGCTTTGCAGGACACACACTAACCAATACATATTAGTTAAACTTACATATAGTTCAAACATATTAATTTTGTATAGAATTTACAAAGAACTTGTTTTTTTAACATATTATTTTTGTATAGAATTTACAAAGAACTTGCATTTTTTGCTTTTTTGGGTGTGTTATCATTGTGTCAATCAAAATTTTTGTTACTTTAACTATTGTCACACATTTTTTTATCAATATATATCCTGTACCATTCAATACATAAGCTATTAAATATATTGTATAAATAAATCACATAATTTTTTGCAAAAAAAGTTTTTGGTGCGCTTTCATAATATGAAAACACTAGTGCATTCCATATATGAAATGCACCAACATAAAAAATAGATTTTTTAAAAACTATAAATTACAATGGTGAGATATGTATCGTTATCAACACCGCTCCAATAGAAAAAAACCAAAAATAAATAAATACTGTTATCCCCGATATCTAGGGATAACTAGGAGATCATGTCTCGAGGCCCACATGGTCCTAGACAAGGAGTACTGAGAGCAGGGTTGACTTGAGCATGGCCCTGGAGGGCCCATATTTCTTCTTCTTCATCAGATTTTTCCTATCAACAGTAGCAGTTTCCATCACCACCGGCCTGGGCTTGCATCGGAGAGGACTCTTGCTCCATGAGGTAATTGGTCCGAGGTATCATGGTATGTGTCATATTTGATTGTTATGACCTTCTTATATATGCATTAGGTTCCTTTCATTTTTGATGACTGCTTGGATCTTACACTAATCCACTTGACCATTGTTGGGGTGATTGATTGGGTAGCTTAGCAAGCTGATATTCATGGGTCTTGGTTAGCCACCAAAGGGGATTTGCAGAGCCATCGTCCACTCCCACCATATTATCACTTTTACATCTTATACCCCGCTCATCCATCCCACTCCCCTAGTCTGGCCATTAGGATGACCTTTCAGGGTTACATCTTGTCTTGTGGGAAGAAGGGGCTAAAGGCCCAGGGGGTAAAAGCAGATGGTAAAAGATAAAAGCCATAGGAAATAAAACCTAGAGATGCTTCGCCCAGGGGATCCCCGAGAAGGCAATAAAAAGCCTCTCGATAAGAAACTAA
>ML785327.1:411571-487650 GCA_009831015.1 Picea engelmannii | reverse complement strand
TATATATATATATATATATATATATATATATATATATATATATATATATGCAACGATATATAATATTTTTATAGTTGGAAACATGTTTAGATATTGAATGATAATATTTTAATTTACATAGTTTCTTATTTATCCTAATAATTGATGTTGATATTAAAAGTAATAATATGGTTGATATGCATGTTAAACAGTACAACCTTTTGATGATATGTTAACATGATGATTCAAAAATTGAGTTTATGCTCATGTATTTTGTAGATTTAAAAGTAAGATATTTAACAAATAATGTGGTTTATAATTTAAAAATTAAATTTCTAACATGATTTTGTGATAATTTGGTTTTTAACTAAAGTGTTTGTTGGTTTAGATACTTTTATCATTGCTTTTGGAAATATTTATAAAATTATGCCCCCAATGTTGAGTAAAACCACAATTAATGAATTAATTTAAAATTTGATAGCAATCAACTTACGAAATAATGACAAAAATAAGAATAGGAAGATTAATTTGCATCCATAAAATTTTAGGGCCAATAGAATGCTTATCATTGGAGATCATAAATTTTTATAATAACAATTTTTAGTGTAGAAGAGTCTATTAAAAAGGAGTAATTAGTACAATGGAAAATAACATTTATTCATATGTAATTTATTTTTTGAAAAATAATTTAGTCAGATTGAATATATATGAACTATGTATGCAATAGAAAAATGTCTGGTAATTTTACAATTATAGTTTCAACCATATTGAACTTTGTAATTTATAAAAATATCTTTGCATTTTTTATTTAAATTAAGTCTTTATGTTTCATATATAAAATTTTGATATAAGTTCACCAATACATAATCTATAATAAAGACCATTTAATAAAAATAAACATTACAATGATAACCATCTAACAAACATAAATATCATCTAAAATACACATTTAAATTCGCTAACATCATCTAATTAATTATATATACCTCTAGCACATATAAACATCATTAATTAGCTAACATACAAATCTAATAATCTAACAGGGCATCATCATTGTGATCACATCTAAGAAAACACAAACATTGTCTAACATCATCATCACACACATATAACAAACATCATTTAACATAAACATCTATCGAGCACATTTAACAAACATATCTAACATGACCGAAAAATGTACACATAGACATCAACATATAAATTAATTAAGTACATAATCATGATCAACAGGAAAAATGCACATCTAATGAACACCGTTATAACATACACATCTATGAAGCACATTTAACAAACACATATAACATGACCTAATGATATACACATCAACATCAACATATAAATTAAGTACATCAACATGAATAGGAAAAATGCACCATATATATATCATGACCAAGTCAAATAACTGCTATAACATATATGGTTCTGTTGATGAGATAATTTGCATATCTACAACAGTAGTGGAGGCCTAGTCTGTAGTAGAATATGATGGATGGTCAGGAGGAAGTGGTTGGTCGACTCTTTGACCAGAAATAAGCGATGGAGGAATGTGTCATGCCTACTCATCTAGGTGAGGTGAAAGAAGAGGATGAGGAATAGGTCTTGCTTTCTCACCTAGGTGAGGTGAAAGAGGAGGAGGAATATGTGTTGTCTACTCATGATCTGGGTGAGGTGAACGAGGAGGAGGATGTAGAGAGGGATCATGACCACCCTCATCAATCGATGGGGTACTGGATGAACGAGCCGTACTGGAAGGGGAGTTGTGCATATCATCGAGAGACCTCCTCGCTTCTAGTATCCTAGTAGCTCCGACGATATGACACATAAGAGGCATCAAATCATGTGGCATCTCCCTCCAAAGATCTAGGAGCATAGGATTTTCCCTGATGTCTCGCATCAACACAGGGAAGACTCCTACCTCAGTTAGAAGTGCATAGAGTCGATCACCCAACTCCAATATGAATTGTGTATCTGGCCTATGAAGAATGCCACCGGGTATATGCACCCGAGGACCTTGACCCACCATGACCTCATGCATCATCTCCTCATCGTCATCTACTGGGGGAGGAGGCACTTCCCCAATGAAAGTGCCAATATATGCAAAACATATAGTATACAACAATAATTACGCAGTTTCATTAAACAATTTAATAAAACAAGTTAAAGAATGTGTTAGAATTAATTTTATTCTAATTAAGTAAGACAATAAAATGAAACCAGATTAATTTAAAGAAAACACTAATATTACCTCTATCATCTGGTGGCTTATTTAGTGTGAAGAGTATGTTCGTACATCCTTGCCAATCCAAACCCGTGTAAGGACACGACACCATGACGAACATGTGATCCACCTCACTGGCTAGTAGTCCCAGTGCGTCTTGGGAAATCCTGGCTAGAAACTTCGGCTGACCCCTCTTGGGCATCATCCTCCCCCACATGTGCATCCTCACATGAGTCCTCGACCTAGTAGGATGATGGAAAAAAATTGGCCTTGTCTCTGAAAACCTCTCAAAAAATAAGAAAAACACCTTTGAGGCAAAAGGGAAGTTTGACCTCCCACATATCACAGCATGACATCTGTCTAACGCTATACAAAACCGCTGCAAAAAAATGGAAGACCATCTGATACAACATGGCCTTTGTACCAACAAATCAACATAATACAAAAGAGAGAAACTAATGTGCTTCCCATCACTGGTAAAGTGTGATATGGTTGTCACTAATAGTGACATGCACCTAACCTCCTCTGCACCAAAATAAGTGATCCGTAGCTGTCCACCAGACACCTGAAAATCAACTAGGGAAAGTACAACAACCCCAATATATCGTTGATAGTACATGAGCTGACTCTTTTCTGCAACACCTACTGGGACATCTGGGAACTGGGGAAAATCCTCCTCTCTCCTTGATAGCCTAGTGATAAGTAAATATCCTCCTCAGTGGGATGGTACCATTGATCCAAACCCACACAGAAAGCTTGTCGATGGACATCCCAATGACGGATCAGATGCACCAACAACCCGGAGTGCCCTTTCAGGGATGTATCCTCCTCATAGTACTTAAGGAGGCCTACATTCCTCAAGAGAACATGATTCACTGCAGTAATAGGGCGAGGGTACAAATCCCTCTCCCTCTCCCTCGCCTCCCATTCCCATACAACATTGTACAGATCTACCCTCAGCTCCTTCTCTCTCCGCTCACGTCACTACGTGATGAACATATGAAATACATCAGCCTCACTCATACATAAAACATAAAAAATATACTAAATGAGAAATTTATTTATAAATATGGAAAAATAACTTAAAAAAAAAGTAAAATTCATAACTGGTCCGTCTGGAAAACAGTCAAGCACCGCTTGCGGTGCGTACATAACTTGTGAGCACCTCCTAAGGTGCGCTCGTGTAAACTAACACAACATATAAAATTTGTTATATTATGTTATGAAGTGCGTTGTATAACCCTACCGCACTGGTGCAGTTAGGTAAAACCAAGCACCAATGCTTTATAGTTATCCTACACACATCTTAAAATAAAAGCAAATTAAAATCCTAAGGCACCATAATTTTTTTTTAAAATTAGTTAAGGTGGTGCATATACATTCCTTATATGCACCGGTGCGTTTAAGTAATGAAGACGCACTGCCCCACCAATTTTTTAAATTTGACGCACCTCCCCACCAGTGCATTACGACTACCCTATGCACCGTTTAAAATAAAAACAAATTAAAATCCTAACGCACCATATTTTTTTTTAAAAATTAGTTAAGGTAGTGCGTATACGTTCCTTATATGCACCATTGCGTTTCAGTAATAGTGACACACCTCCCCACCAATTTTTTAAAATTGACGAGTACGAAACTTTGAAATTTTGGTCTAAATGTTTTGGGTGGTGCGTTTAAGTCATTCGGCTCACACTGCTTGCGGTGCACACATAGAATTTACAGGGCACACCGTGACAAAATGATTTTTTTTTATAGAGGTACATTTGTAAACATGAACGCACCGATGTGCACGCTTACTAACACACCACACAAAATAATATATCTGATTCACGCAGTGCGTCATGTACCGTAACAGACCGATGCATTAGAGGTACTGATATGCACCGCCAAATAACTATATAATTTTATGATGTGTGTCGTTAAACAAAATTTTCCGATGCGTTCTTGTTTACCTACGCATCGCCGATGAATTTAACATTATGTTGCTCTGTGCCCTATAAATTTATAGGGTGCGTTGACCACAATGCGAGTTGAATGTCTTGAATGCACCACACAATTTTTTTTTTTTTTTAAGTAGTGAAAAATTAACTCAATTTTAAATTTTAATCCGCCGAAAATTTAAGTTATAAAGAAACAAAGATATTACCTAGACATTTTGTTGTTGGGCAGGCATGGTTGGCACATAGTAAAAAAACCAAATTTTCCCACCATTTGGAAAAATTCAAAAGCCACGCACACAACAAGAGACAGAAGGAAGGAAAGAAAGGGAAGCACTAATGACATGGCACTTCAGAGAGGAAAAAGTTGCACCGATGCTTTTGAGCTCTACAACATTGAAAATGGTAAAAATGAATTTTATAGTCGGTATTTTTTTATTTATTAAACCCTGTTCTAGTGTGCTCGATGATTGAACACACTGGTGATAAAATATTTACGTAGCACACCAAATAATATTTTTTACAAATAACCCAAACACAGGGCGCCCTTTTAGAGCAAGAGCGTGCACTAGTGCATCTGGTTACTATGGAGCACACTGACGTATACATTTTTTGAAGAAAATCCTACAATGGTCCGTAATTTTTTTATTTAACCTTGTCACGATGTGGTCGATTATTTGACATATAGATGAGTCTGGTGTTACATAGGGCACCATTTTTTTTTTTAAATAACCCTAACATGGTGCTCCATTTGGAGCAACGATACACCCTGGTGTGTCAATATACTACAGAGTGCACCAACGTATATTTTTTGAAATAATCCTACAATGGTGCATACATGTTTTTATTTAACCATGTTGTGGTGCACTCTATTATTAGCGACACTGGTGCGTCTGGTTTTAACAAGCACACCAGATTATATATTTTTTAAAATAACCCTATCACGGTGCGTCCGTTTAGAGCATGTGTGATGATTGGTGCGTCAATATACCATAGAGCGCACCAAAGTATATTTTTTGAAATAATCCTACGATGGTGCATATTTGTTTTATTTAATCATGTCATGGTGCAGTTATTAATGAAACACCCTGGTGCGTTGGGGTGTTATAGATGCATCGGTGCAATGTCTTTTAAATATACACATCGTTCTTCTTTAAACATTATCAAAATTTTTATTTTCCAGTAATATAGATTAGAATTTTTCTAGACTGAGCATGCTGTAGACTGAAGGATTTGGTGAACTCCCAACTATATTATAAATGGGAAATGATTATAGTTTAGGATTTTGAGAGACGGTTATGATCATTGATGGAGAAATCAAGGTTATGATAATTGATGGTGAGATCATGCAGGTTATGATCATTGACGATGAGATCACCCAGGTTATGATCATTGACGATGAGATCACACAGTTTATGATCATTGACAATGAGATCACACACATTATGATCATTAACAACGATATCACGCAAGTTATGATCATTGACGATCATGCAAGCTGGTTATGATCATTAACAATGAGATCACACAAGGTTATAATCATTAACGATCATGATGGCAATATGGGATGGGTGATTCAGACGGTAGTAGGTACCCATGGATCAAGATTCCCATCATGGACATCATGGTAATAATAACTCAAATTGTCATCATAATCACACACAATTGTGAATTAGCAACTAATATAGATTATAATTTTGCTAGACAACTTGTTAGTTGGGAGTTCACCAAATACTTGAGTCTACAATATGCTTCAAATGATTATAGATTATAATTTTGAGAGACTATCCATACTTTAGACTCAAGTCTTTACAGATGAAATGCCTATACTTTAGACTCAAGTATTTACAATTGAAATTCCTATACTTTAGACTCAAGTCTTTACAGTTTAAATGCATACAAAAAAATTCACAGAAACGCCCAGGAAACAAATTCCTCTCCCTCTCCCTCATCTCCCAATCTAGTACAACATTGTACAGGTCAATCCTCTTCTCTTGCTGCTCTCTCGGCTGATGTCTCTACATGATTAAGAATATGGCCGATATTTTTTTTTTTTTAATTTAACCCTTTTATGGCACGCTAAATAACTAGACACACCAGTGCGCCATTATTTACATAGTGCACCAAAGAATTTTTTGAAAACCTTACCACAATGCGCCATTGTTTGGGAGAAACCGTTCGCACCAGTGCAATTGTTTAAGTGGCACACCGTCGTATATAAATTTTTAAAAATAACACTGCCAGGGTGCACAATTTTTAGGAGCAACTATGCGCCCCGGTGCATCATTATTTCTGTAGTGCACTAGAGTATTTTTTTTGTTTGAAATAACCCTAGTATGGTGTGTTAGTTTTGCGGGCACCAATGCGTTATATATTTATAAATTCACCATACAAAAACATCCTCTAAAACCTCCGCCCGCTCGCCTTCGCTAGTGTCCTCCGATATAAATGGATTTTTGGGCTATTTTAATAGGGGAATCCACAAAAACCTCCACTAGAGGGTCTTTTCCTTGTAGTGGAAGTATTGTTGTATTTGAAGATTTGTTCAATGAAAGTTTGCCCCACCTTAAGAGGCAAGTGAACATTGCTTTCTTTCTTCTGAATATCATTAATATAAGGGTTTAATCTACATATTTTATCTTACTGACTCTTGTATATGGTTTTCTACACTTATTAGCCGTCTTGTTTTTCAATTTTAAGGGTTAAGGAACACTACATATGGTCTCTAAAAGTTTAGATTTTAGAATTGCTTATTTTGTTAACAAAAAATAGTGATGTCTTGCAGTAAGAATATCTCTATGGTTGTGCATCCAATCTCACTCAACTCCCATTTGAAAGAAAAATTTGAGATATTTCTAACAATGGTTCACGATAAATGCTTTGAGCACTAGTGACGTGGATATGGCCTCTTAACTTTAACCTTATGAAACTGCCCATTTTTCCTATAGAAAAATAATGAAATGTATTGTAGAAATATTTTCTCCCTGCTCAAGCATAAAATCTTTGTGGTTCAAAGGGAATCAAAATACCATTAGTGATGCATATTTGGTTAAAATTTCAAAGCATTTGAAGTCAAGGTATGATATATTAGGATATTCAAACCATAAAAAGTAAATGAAATAGAAAAAAGAGTAGTGAACCTACATAATAGTAACCCTTTATCGATATTCCAAAAGGTGAGAAATATTTGTATTCCTATTTGAGGGGGCAACCTCCAGATGAGTAGAGCTCCAATACAAGAATACTTCTTCACAAAATATTACATATCTCTCTACTTATATAAATAGTTTATATCTACCCCAAGCCCTAAACACCAATACCCATACATTAATGACTATGTCATATTCATTAATGATTTCCAACTACCTAGCGAGGTTTATTAAGTAAACATAACCCTTTACATTAATTAACCACACACCAACTACCTTGTGGGCCTTATTCAAAGTAAATGTCCATCGTACATTAAATAACTAACTCTTAATAGCCTAAGTACCCATGACTACGAGGGTTAGGAGTAGTATCCTAACATGCCCTCCCCCTTCAAAAGCAGTGTTATCTTCAACATTGGAGATGTGGAAACAATTGTAAAATTGTGGCTAGTTCCCAAGTGGCATATTCAAGCTATGTGTCCTTCCACTATATCAAGACTTCTTGGATAGTCCATTAGTGTATACAATGATCTCTCTTGTCTAGTACTTCCTTGGGATATAACCAAGTGGAACCCTATTCATCAAGTTCAATGAGGATGGTTGAACTCAACAATTTGGCCCAAAGAAACATAAAATACCAGGTGGATCTTGGAGTGGGATAGGAAAGCCAATTTGTAGGTGACTTGTCAAATTCACTTAAGGATTTGATAGGGACCATAGAACTTGGGTGCTAGCTTATGGTGGCTCTTATTCTCAAGAGTGGTTTTATTATAGGGATAGATACAAAGAAATAATTGATCCCCTTCTTGAAAGTGATGCTTGGATTAATGTTGATTTGATTGTTACTTAATTTGATTTTGAGCCAGAGACTAAATTGTCCTTAAGTGTGCGAAGAATGTCAACTCTTGCATTAAGATTTATGTACACTTATTGAACCTTAGATGCGATTGGTAAGTATGAGGCCATGGATGGGGGTTTTGGTCCATATATAGCCTCATAATGTAATGTTTTGGTAGCACCATGATAGGGAGTATTATACCACAATTTTGCAAGGGGTATCCATTATACCCATTGGCCCTATTGATCAAACAAAAAACATATCAAATAAGTTTCTAGGGATATATTGACCACATCTGTCTGACCATGTGTTTGAGGGTGGTAGGTCATGCTCATTTTCAGTTGGGTTCCATGTAGTTTAAACAACTCGTGCAAGAAATGGTTGGTGAATGTGGGATCATGATTTGTCACAATTGAATTGGACATGTCATGTAGTTTAAAAATATGAAACATGGATAGTTATGTAATTATAGATGACTTAAAGGAGCATTGTGGGGTAGAAAGGTGGGAATATTTGGAAACATGCTCAACAATCACTATGATGACATATTTGTTTCCCGCTTTAGGAAGCCCAACTATAGGATCCATGGAAATGTTGACCTAGATTTTTGTGGGGATCAATAAGGATCACAATGCCCCATGTGGCTTCATTGTTTCACCCTTGTTTCTTTGACATGTCACATTCAACCATGAAGACATGGATGAAATTCATAACACCATCCCAAAAAATGAACACTTAACTCACTCACATGTTTTTTGAAAGCCAAAGTGACCTATTGTGGGAGATGAATGCAATTCCTTTAATTCCCTTAACTTTAAAGAAAAAGTTTGCACCAAAAAGATACACCCGTTACAGCGTAATGTGTTTTTATACCAAGTGTAGCTTGTAGGAGGGTTTGAGTCTTCCTGCAATTGTTGGAGAAGTTGAATGACCTTGTAATTAACTAGGCATTCTCAACACACCTTCTCTATCCATTCTAGCATCAGTAAGGATAAGGCCAATAGGGAAATTTCTTCCTCATACTTCTGAGACAAGACACTTGCCACCATATTCTGCTTGCCCTAGTTGTAAATGATCACATATTCATAGCCTAACATCTTGGGGACCCACTTTTTCTACTCTAATGAAGACAAATGTTGTTCCAAGAAGTACTTCAAACTTCTATGGTTTTCCTTGATCCAAAAACAATGCACAATCAAGCAAGGACCGCATGTATCGATTACATGAGGGATGGACATCATTTATTTTTCAAATGTAGACTTGCCAATTTTTTTATCACACAATCATTTATTATTGAATGCCAATGAGCACCATTCTTGCATCAACACTACCCCAATACCTTTATCATAGGTATCACGTTCTAGGATGATAGACTTAGTGAATTTCGTTTCTACTAATATTGGAGTAGCACACATAGCTTCCTCTAAGGCATGAAAAGTGTTCTCTGCCACACAATTACAAACAAAGGAATTTTTTAAAACAAGGGTGTTAATGGAGATGCAACTTTTCCATAACTATACACAAATTTATTGTAGTAGCTAGTATGACAAAGGAAAACACACAAAATTTTGAGTGCCTTTAGGCGTGGACACTCTTTTATTGCCTCAATTTTCTTAGGGCCACATCACACCGCTTCACGACTTACAATATGACCCAAATATTCCACTTTAGAAGTTCCAAAATAACATTTGGAAAATTTGATGGACAATTGGTTATCTTGGAGTAGTTAGAAGGATTGATCAACATGTGCCACATGTGTCTCCCAATTTTTTTTGTAGATCAAGATATCATCAAAGAAGACAAGCACAAAATTGCACAAAAAGGGCTAGAAGATCTTGTTTGTAAGGCTTTGAAAAGTGGATGGAGCACTACAAAGACCAAAATACATCACCAAAAACACATAATGTCCTCTACATATGCAAAATGCAATCTTAGGAATATCTACTTCCTTCATTCAAATTTGGTGATAAACGAAGATCAAGTTTAGTGAATAATTGTACACGATGAAGAGTTTCCACAAGGTCATTAATGATTAGAATTGAAAATCTGTCTTTTATCACCATCTTGTTAAGAGCGCAAAAGTTGGGACACATGCAATAGTTTCCATCTTTATTCAAATCCATGATAATTGAGGAGGAGCATGGGCCAGTACTAGGACATGTATTATGTACCAAATACTTATTGTAGCATACCAAACCAAAGTACACATAATGTACAAGATATTTGAACATTGAGCACAACTCCAAAAGTGATAATAGATATGAATTACACAATAATTCCTTAAATAACATGCGAACCTCCTCCAAATATCTCAGTACATTTATATATCCAAATCATATGTTCATATACCAATGATGACTATATTGAGCTTTATATATACCTATTCTCACTCATTGCACATGTGGGCCCTTTAATAGGCTGACCCTTATTACATATATATTTACCCCATTACATATAGTACATTTATATATCCAAATCATAAGTTCATATGCCAACGATGATTATATTGAGCTTTATATATACCTATTCTCACTCATTGCAGATGTGGGCCCTTTAGTAGGCTGACCATTATTACATATATATTTAACCCATTACATATATGTTTACCCCCATATATACCCTCCTTGAGGTGATATCATAGTACCCTCCTTAAAGTTTTACATTTAAGGGTTTTACATGTGATGAAACCAAGTGATAAGATTTTGTTATATTCATGCTCTCGTATTTCCATTGATGATGATCCATCTATCCAAATTCAATTATTTCTTGTTGTAATCCTTGATATTTGATCGATGCATAATTTTCTCTCACTTGCTTCCAAGTGTTTTTGTTATAACTTATCCAATTTGTTGTAGTTGTTGGAATTTGATAACATCTCATCGAATAATGGTTCCATGATCCCCTGTTCCATAAATATTGTTGATTTTTCCATATTATTCCTTGGTAATGTTGATGCCGATCTTATCTTTCTTGTTGACGATGGTGTCAATATGGTTTCACCTTTAATTGTTTTCCTTCGTTCTGCACACTCCATATCATCAATATTCTTGTTAGAGATGATGGCATTCTCTATCCTCTATGTTTGGTCTTTGATTACTCTGATGTTTGAGATAATACCACGATATTTGACACATACATGCTCAAGTTGGAGCTCAAATTATTCATGTATCTTATGGTGACCTTCTTGAATCTTGTCTTCCTTCTCTGTTTGAAGCTATAATGTGATGCCATCTATCAAATTCATACATGCTTCTTCAATTCTAGATTGCATTTTTTTATTTCACCTCATTAGTATTTAAGGCTTCTTCAACCTTCTTGCAAATTTTCTCGTCTAGTCTTTCAAAAATTTTCGCTTCCACTTCTCTAGTAGTATATTCCTCATTCTTTGATAAAAAACTTTTTCACATTCCTAATGTCATTAAGAAGCTCTTGATTATGCTTATGCAACCTTTTGATTTCTTCATCTTTTTTTTTTTTTTCAATTCTTCCCTTGACTCATCTTTTTCCCATTTTCCTTTGCTAATATTTTCTTGCTTCAATTTACGAACTTCCTTAATGAATGATTTATTGAGGGCCCATATATTAGATTGCTAGTTACCTTTCTTCTTGAGTTATTAATTTGCTTCTTTCAATTCATCTTGAGCTATTAATTTGCTTCTTACAATTCATCTTGAGTTTTATTTATCACTTCCATTTGTGAGTACTTGATCCATTTTTTTCGAGAAGATTTTTTCAAATTCTTCCATTGTGGACTGTAATTTGGTGTGTCTATACAAACTTCTCCACCACTTTTGAGCTTCACTATAAAAATAAACACATGAATTCCAAGGATTTCCAATCATTTGAGAAATTTGCATTTGATGTTGGTATTGAATGTTTTATATCTTTTGACCTACAAATATATCAAAGGTTTCAAAATATCCAAGCTATACTCCTCTTTTACTACCTATATAACTATATCTCTAGAAACATATAAGATGCCATATGATCCACATGGATGTCAGTGGCCACCCACCTCTTCCACTTACTCACAATAGTTCTCCCGCTTGGTAGTTTTCCATGGTTTTTCGAGTCCTAAACTTCTGAGGTTCTTTTTGAGGCCTTAAATAGTGTTTTTTTGCCCTTGTTCCCTCGAGGTCGATTCTTGGGCTTGCTGCAAGATATATTTCTGAGTTAGATCTTTCTAATGGGCTATAATGGGCCTCAAATGGATATTATATGTAAAATTTGCACCCTCGGGAAGTTGACATATCAACTAACCACTTAGGGACCCACAACCCTTTTGTCGCTTCATCTCCTAGGGTTAGGGTTTTTTCCTCTTAGGTGTTTTCATGAAAAGACTCATTGGCCTATTTCTGGTAGTCAACTTATGAATGAATGTAGCCAAGACAACTCTTCTCATAGATAAGCTACCACCATTCTAGCTAGTTATGTAACTATGCATTTTATAGTATTTTCTATTTTCCATTCATTAATTGAATTTGAGTTTAGTTGTAATAGTACGTTCTCTACAATATATTTGTGTGAGTATTCTTTGTTATATTTCTTCTTTTATTTATTATTGTTGGATTACTGAGAGCGGGAGTGAATCAATAATAGATAAATTTAATCCTTTTTAACCATAAAATGCAAGTGTTATATCAATGTAGCATTATTATCCAATAGTTGAAGGGTAAATAAACAATGAACAAATGAGAAATCATACACATACACAGTACATCGATGTTTTTATGTGGAAACCCAAAGTAGGAGAAAACAACATAATGTTTTTTCTTAAATGTATTTAAGAATTACATTCATTGGAAGCACCAACTTCCTTTGTTTTCAGCTGCAACTGGAAGGAGGCTTCAACCCCCTATTTTCAGACTACAACTCGAGGGAAGATTCAACTCCCCAATTCTCTAGCTACAACTAGAAGGAGGCTACAACCCCCTATGTTCTCCGACTACAACCGAAAGGTGGCTACAACCACCCGTCCTTGCCTCGTCCAACTTCCCTGAAATATAATTAGAATGATGGAACTACCTATCGCACTATCACTGTGAGATATACCGCTGTAAACCTGTACCAATGAACTTGCACCAAACAACTTGTAAAAACCTGTACCAAACAACCTGTAATCAACCTGTAACATAAACAAGTGCATCAACCATGCAACAACCTGTACCATCAACGAGTGCATCAACCATGCACCAAATATGTACCAATCATGCATCAAATACACATAAACTATGACTCATCAAGTTGTACCAACATCATCAACTATACACCTCATGTATGTGCCAACTCATCAACTACTTGTCTCAACCATGTACCCAACATGTACCTTAACTTTAACAACAAGAGACTAACATTTTCATCAAACTTTACTTTAGTCTCACACGACTAATTTTGGATTAGTCAACAACCCTAACTTGAAATAATCATAAATATGTACCTATAAAGAATAAAGATATGAAAATAGTACACAATGTTCTTCAATGTCTTTTTTGAAATTCCTCCAGGTTTCACTACTTGGAACCTCTCAGAAAATGAGTTATAGCAAAAATGACCTACCTTGTTGAATTCTGGCTTATTCTAGAGAGCAAACTTGTAGAGCGTGCCCCACACGAAATATTTGTTTATGGAACAAAAAATGGTACAAAAAATACTACAGACTATACTCTAACCAATACATTTGGTCTTACTGAATTTGGATATGTTATGAAGAATTTATGACGTTTTTACCCGAAACACCTGTTTTAGACTAGTTTCAGGACTAGCCACAAACCCTATTTTCCATGGAGTGTAACTCCAAACATACAACGACCCACAAGTTAGAGTTTTTATCCGAACTACTTGGATATGTTTCCTCAATGACCTCCATATTTCATGGTCTGAATCATTCTAGAAAAAAAGTTATTGCAAAAATGATGAGATGACCTGTAAATAACATACCTTAGAAAGCATCATCAAAATAATTTATCCTCCCTTGAATTTCGGACTTCTTTACTTCACCTTCCCTTTGAAATTCATCTTAGATATCCTTTGGTTACCTTAGTCACTTGTAGATATTTAATATGCTCAAGTGTGATTAAATGAGAGACCCTTGCCTCTTATTTATACTTTTATGTAGCTTCCTCAAGGAGTTACCTTTAAACCACTTTCCTTATTTTAGGGCTAACCCACTTCTAACCACTTGTCCACTTAGTACTTTCTCCATTAAGTTTATTATTTAAATAATTTCTTTTGTATCCACTTTGACTTATAGTACACTCATCCCTTCACTTTATTATTTAAATAATTTCTTCTTTGCAACCAATTTGACTACTTTGACCTTTTGGGGCTTCTAGATGACTCATGAGGGTTCTCCAACTTCACATGGCCATAATTCTCTAACCATGAGGAATTATGTGACATTCCACATACCACCAGAAATGGAATGACATGTACTATCCATCTAGAATAGTCTTACCTTCAAATATATTAAAACTCATAACATTATACATCAAACAAACTTGGGTCCATTACCCAAACCTTTGTGCTACCAGAATTCGCTACCGGACTTTCTTCAAGGGTTGACATCAATGAAAACCAACCCAAATAATCAACAATCTCCCCCTATGGCATTAATGGCAACACTCTGATGCAATACTGAAGTGATATCACTCATGCTCCCCCTGTGACCATCGCTCCCCCTAGAACCATACCTCTGTGCTCTTTCTACAAGAATTTACCTTTGCATCTGATAAATCTCTCCCCCTTTGTCATCAATGGAAAATGTATCTTTCCATCCGGGGCTGCTCCCCCTGACTGAACTCTTCCTGAAACTGATCTCCCAACCTGAATTGTCCTCTTTATGGTGCTTGCTCGTGTAAATCTAAGACATATAAGATAATCATTAAAAATAATTCATTTTAGAGTAGAAATCACTCCGAGTCTCTGGTGAAGATACTCAAAGGCTTCCCGTGGAAGAAATTTTGTAAATATGTCTGTCACTTGTTCTTTTGTGACCACATATTCAACTCTGATGTTATTCTTTGCAATCTGTTCCCGTAGAAAGTGATACTTGATTAGAATGTGCTTCGTCTTGGAGTGCATCACCGGGTTATTTGCGATACCGATGACACTTGTATTATCACAATAGATTGGAATGGGCTCATCATAATCAACCTGTATATCTGTCATAGTTTGTTTGATCCATAGAATCTGTGTACAACATCTTGCTGCTGCAATATACTCTGCCTTGGCTATAGATAAAGATACCGATGATTGTTTCTTGTGTAGCCAAGATACTAAACACTCACCCAAGTAGAACACTGCTCCACTGGTGCTTCGTCGATCATCAATGCAACCTGCCCAATCTGCATCTGTGTAGAAAATAAGTGACAAATCCTTTCCTTTTGTATACCATAATCCAAACTCTTCTGTTCCTTTGAGATATCTGAAAATCCTCTTCACTGCTAAGACATGTGATTCCTTTGGTGCTGCTTGAAATCGTGCCACCTGTCCAATTGGTTGCATTACATCTGGTCTGGATGTCGTCACATATAGTAAGCTACCAATCATTGACCTGTATTTCCTCTGGTCTGTAGACTTTGAATCATCATCTTTGCTCATTTTTCAATTGGTTTGCATAGGAGTAGTAACTGGTTTACAATCTTCCATTCCGAACCTCTTTAGCATTTCTTTGATATACTTAGTTTGAGAAATAAAAATTTCTTGGCTGCTTTGACGTATCTGGAGACCCAAAAAGAATGATAGTTCTCTGAGTAATGACATTTCAAATTCATTCTGCATTTCCTTTGCAAATTTCTTGCTTAACCTGTCATCATTGCTACCAAAAATAATATCATTAACATAAACTTCAATTAATAAATTACTATCTTGAGTTACCTTAATGTAGAGGTTGTTGTTTGCACTTCTTTTTATGAATCTTGCCTGCTGTAGATATTTATCCAGTCTAGAGTACCATGCTCTAGGAGCCTATTTTAGACCATACAAGGCCTTCTTCAATTTGCACACATAATCTATGTTCTCTCACAACTAAAATCCTTTTGGTTGTTCAATGTAGACTTCTTCTTCAAGTTCCCCGTTTAGAAAAGCTGATTTCACGTCCATATGATACACTTTAATATTCTTGGAGCATGTATAAGCTAAAAGTAATTTGATTGCTTCCATTTTGGCAACTGGGGCAAATGTCTCTTCAAAGTCGATTCCTTCAACCTGTGCATTTCATTTACATACCAATCTAGCTTTGTTCCTTGTAACCCGTCCATCTTCATTCAATTTATTTATGAAAACCCACTTTGTGCCAATCACATTCTTATTCTTTGGTATTGGAACCAATTCCCAAGTGTCATTCTTCTCTATTTGATCCAATTCTTCTCTATTTGATCCAATTCTTCATCCATGGCCTTATTCCAGAATTCATCCTTGCCGGACTCTTGAAAACCATTTGGTTCAATCGTAGATAAGAGTGCTAGGTGCATTTGTTCTGGTGAACATATTCTTCATCTAGTCTCAACTCCTGCATCTTTGTTTCCGATAATCTAATCTGAAGGATGATTCTTCTGTACTCATTTTGTAGATGTCTTTGAAGGCACTTGCTGAACTTTCTCTTCTACTTCTGTTTGATCCTTTTCATCTTCCCCTTCTACTTCTTCTTCATCTTCTGCTTCTTGTTTGTAAAGCTGTTCCATTGATTCATTTTCTTCTTCTTTTAATTCTCATCCACTTGTTTCATCAATTGTTACATTGATGCTTTCCATAACTTTGTTCAACCTCAGATTGTAACACTTGTATGCTTTCCTTGTACTTGAGTAACCAATAAGTACTCCTTTGTCCACACGCGAGTCAAACTTTCCCATTCAGCCATCTTCTCTTTTTATGTAGCATTTGTTTCCAAATACTCTGAAGTGCTTCACATTTGCTAGTCTTCCTTTCCATAGCTCGTAGGGAGTTTTGTCAGTGTTGTTTCTGAGCATTACTCTGTTTTGAATGTGAACTGTTGTATGCACTGCACGTGTCCAAAAAATATTTGTCAATTTGGAATCCATTAGCATTGTTCAAGCCATTTCTTGTACTGTCCTGTTCTTTCTTTCAACCACTCCATTCTGTTGATGTGTCCTAATAACAAAGAGTTGCCTTTTTATTCCATGCCTACTACAATAGTCCATAGATTCATTTGAAGTGAACTCTCCTCCATTTTCATATCTCAAACATTTGATTTTTGAATCCATTCTATTTTCAACCATTTCGTTGTAGACGTTGAAGTTTTCAAAAGCTTCTGACTTACTCTCGAGAAAGAAAACTGCAATCATTCTTGTATAATCATCAACTAATAGCATAAAGTATTTCTCACATTTTAAACCCTTTGTTGTAGTTGGTCCAACTAGATCAATATGCACAATTTCTAGTGGTCTTGTCGTTGAATATTCCTTTGATTTGAATCTGGTTTTTGTTTGCTTTCCTTGTTGACAATGCTTGCATAAATTGTTGGTTGGTTTCGTGATCTGGGGCATTTCTCTAAATGCTTCCTTTTTGCTGACTTTGACAAGGTTATCAAAGTGTATGTGACCCATTCTTCTGTTCCATAGCCAACCTTCATATTCCTTTCCTAGACAACACTTTTCATTTCCAACTTCACTTAATACATATATCTTGCTTGAAGTTCTTGCAGATGTTGCAATCAATTTTCCTGAACCTTCTTTTCTTATCTCACACTTATGTGAATTGAAATTAATTTTATGGCCTTGGTCACACATTTGACTCACACTTAGAAGATTATGTTTAATATATTCTACTAGTAGAACATTTTCTGCCTTGGTATTCTTGTTTCCAATTCTGACTGTGCCTTTTCCATTGATTTTAGCTGAATCATCATTTCCAAAGGAGACTGATCCATCTATTTCCTTTCTTACTGTAAGAAACCTGTATTTATCACCTGTCATGTGTTTTGAACAACCACTGTCAACATACCAACCATGTTTCTTTTGCTTAGATTGTAGAGCGAGTGTTCATTCTTCATTGCTATACTAATTTTGCTTTCTTATCCATGTTCTCTTTTGAGGTTCCTCTCTGTGACTGTTGTTGTTTTCTTGTGGTTCTCTAGGAGGGATTGCCATTCTACAATATTTGGCCATGTGTCTAAAGTTGTTTCACTTGTAGCATTCCACTTCAGTGCTTAATGATTCAAACCTGTTGTAGCTTCTTCTTTGTGTTTCACTAGGCCTTATTAGATAGCCATTTTGTGTATGACTTCCAAAGTTGTTTATGTTCCTACTATTAGCCCTGCAATTTACAACTTTATGTCCAAAATTATTGCATGCATAACATAAACCAAAAAATATAGTTTGATACTTCGGAGTTGAATATCTTCTGAAAGGAGTTACTCTTATGAATCCTTCTTCTTCATGAGGCATATTTGTTTCTGTTGATAGTTGATTCCGAAGTCTGGATCTTCTCATTGGAGGAGTGTCTTTGTAATCTTCCTTGTAGATCTTCCTATCCCCTTTGATTGTTTCTGCATATATTTTTGGATATGTTTCTTATTCTGTTGCTTTGGAGATTGATCCATTTTTTGTCTGATTGTATCCAAGACCGGACTTGTCATGATAAGGCTTTTGACGACTGATAATATCATCCAGAAATTTTGAGCTATTTTGCATATTTTTCTTTTGAAGACCCTTTCTCAATGTTGCTTTGCTTCCAAATTTCCAATGATCCTGTCTCTTTCTTCTAACTGTTATTTGAGTGCTTCTTCAATTATTTTATCTTCTTCTATTTGAACCTTCAATTTCATGATCATTTGTTCTGGTTCATGAGTGTCTTCTTTCTTGTCTAGTTCTGCTTGTAGCTTCTTGTTTTTCTTCTTTTCTCTTCTTATAACTTCTATGATACTCAACAATTCTTCTCGGTAGTCAACTTCTGCCTCTTCATATTCTTCTTCGGTGTTTGTTTTTTATCAAAGTCTTCTATTTCCATGAATAAAAATCTTTTTATCTCACTGTCACTGACTTCATGTTCATCTGATGAGGAGATGTCTTCTTTGGTGCATAAGCTCTTCTTGAAAGCTTTCTTTTTGATTTTTTTGCCTTTATATGTTTGTTTGCTATTTGAGTAATATTCATCATTCCTCTTATTTTTATTATGAGTACATTTGCTAGAAAAATGAAAAATACTATCACAAATAAAACAAATCAATGGAATCTTACCTTTATATCTGCCATTGGTTCCCTTGTTCAATCTTCTAACAAAGTTGGCCACTTCTTCTTCATCATCTTCTGAGAAGTCACTGCTGCTGCTATGTTCTTTTTGCTTTGAACTTTTGGATTCTTTGAAAGCTTCTTCTTTTATATCTGGATTTTCCTGTTCATTTATCATTTCATATGCTGTGATGATTCCATGTAGTTCATCCATGCTTATTGAGTCTAGATCTTCTCTTTCTTATAGTGTTGATATCTTATGATCAAATCTCATAGGAAGAGATCTTAGTACCTTTTGAACAATTACCGATTCTTCAATTTCTTCTCCAAATCCTATGATTGCATTCATTGTTTCATCGACTCGTAAGAAGTAATATGCAATATTCTCATCTTCCTTCATCTTTAGTTGTTTGAATTGACCTTTGTAAGTTTGAATCTTTGCTTCTTTGACTTTTGAATCTCATTCATAAATATTTTGAAGTTTGTCCCAAATCTCTTTAGCGGATTTACAATGTACAACTTTGGTATATACCAATTCACCAAGACCATTCAAAAGTGCATTTGTGGCTTTGGAATTATTTTGACCGAGTTTCATTGCTTTTTCAATTGTTGGCGGAACTGCTGGTTCTTTGTATCCATCTACTATTGATTGCCAAATTTCAAATCTCCGTGCCTATATATATGTTTTCATCCTTCTGCCCCAGAATGCATACTTTTGTCCATCAAACTGTGGTATTCCATTTTTATACATGTTTTTTCTCTCCACGATCTACCTTTCAGTGGTTAAACTGATTTCAGAAGGAACCAACTCTAACACCAATTGTTGGATTACTGAGAGGGGGGGTGAACCAGTAATAGAGAAATTTAATCATTTTTAACCATAAAATGCAAGTGTTATATCAATGTATCATTATCTTCCAATAGTTGCAAAGTAAATAAACAATGAACAAATGAACAATCATACACATACATAGTACACCGGTGTTTTTATGTGGAAACCCAAAGTGGGAGAAAATCACCGAATGCTTTTTCTTATATGTCTTTAATAATTACATTCATTGGAAACACCAACTTCCTTTGTTTTCCAGCTGCAACAGGAAGGAGGATTCAACCCCCTATTTTTAGGCTACAACCTGAGGGAAGCTCCAACTCCCCAATTCTCTAGCTACAACAAGAAGGAGGCTACAACCCCCTATGTTCTCCGGCTACAACCGAAAGGTGGCTACAACCACCTGTCCTTGCCCCATCCAACTGCCCTGAAATATAAGTAGAATGATGGAACTACTATCACACTATCACTGTGAGATATACTGCTGTAAACCTGTACCAATGAACCTGCACCAAACAACCTGTAATCAACCTGTACCATAAACAAATGCATCAACCATGCACCAACTTGTACCTCAACATATACCATCAATGAGTGCATAAACCATGCAAAAAATATGTACCAATCATGTATCAAATACACATAAGCTATGAATCATCAAGATGTACCAACATCATCAACTATACACCTCATGTATATGCCAACTCATCAACTACTTGTCTCAACCATGTACCCAACATGTACCTCAACCAAAAGCCCTCGTCAATTTCATCATCCAAATCTAATTTGTAACTCTGCAATAGACCTGGTGTATATGATCACATACCTACAAACCTTCCTTAACTTTAACAACAAGAGACTAACATTTTCATCAAACTTTACTTTAGTCTCACATGTATAATTTTGGATTAGTCAACAACCCTAACTTGAAATAATCATAACTATGTACCTGTAATGAATAAAGTTCTGAAAATAGTACACAATGTTCTCCAGTGTCTGTTATGCAATTCTTCCAGGTTTCACCACTTGGAACCTCTAAGAAAAAGAGTTATAGCAAAAATGACATACCTTTTTTGAATTCTGACTTATTCTAGAGAGAGAACTTGTAGAGCATGCCCTGCATGAAATATTTGTTTTATGGAACAAAAAATGTTACAAAGAATACTACATACTGTACTCTAACCAATACATTTGGTCTTACTAAATTTGGATTTGTTATGAACAAGTTATGACGTTTTTACATGAAACACTTGTTTTAGACTAGTTTCAGGACTAGCCACAAACCCTATTTTCCACGGAGTGTAACTCCAAACATACAACGACCCACAAGCTAGAATTTTTATTACAACTACTTGGATATGTTTCCTCAACGACCTCCATATTTTTTGGTCTGAATCATTATAGAAAAAATGTTATTGTGAAAATGGTGAGATGACTTGTAAATAACATACCTTAGAAAGCATCATCAAAATAATTTATCCTCCCCTGAATTTTGGCCTTCTTTACTTCACCTTCCCTATGAAATTCGCCTTAAATATCCTTTGGTTACCTCAGTCACTTGTATATATTCAATATTATCAAGTGTGATTAAATGAGAGACCCTTGCCTCTTATTTATACTTTTATGTAGCTTCCTCAAGGAGTTACCTTTAAACCACTTTCCTTATTTTAGGGCTAACCCACTTCTAACCACTTTTCCACTTAGTAATTTCTCCATTAAATTTATTATTTAAATAATTTCTTTTGTATCCACTTTGAATTATAGTACACTCATCCCTTCACTTTATTATTTAAATAATTTCTTCTTTGCAACCACTTTGACTACTTTGACCTTTTGGGGCTTCTAGATGACTCATGAGGGTTCTCCAACTTCACATGGCCATAACTCTCTAACCGTGAGAAGATATGTGATGTTCCACATATGAATGGAAATGGAATGACATGTACTATCCATATAGAATAGTTGTACCTTCAAATATATTAAAACTCATACCATTATACATCAAACAAACTTGGGTCCATTACCCAATCCTTTGTGCTACCAGAATTCGCTACCGAAATTTCTTCAAGGGTTGACATCAATGACAACCAACCCAAATAATAAATAGTAATAGTGCATTCTATACAATATATTTGTGTGAGTGTTCTTTGTTATATTTCTTCTTTCATTTCATTCTCTAGTAAATCTGGATTAGATCTATCATATTAGTCTGCTCTTTGTTGTTTCTCGGTGCATGTCCCCAATGAGGTTAGTGTCTAAAGATTTGGGTCTTGAATTAATTGAGTTTGGGAAAGAGAACTCTCGATGACCCGAGTGGATTCACATGGTGGAATAAAAGGGAGAAGACATAGTAGGATATCCTATTAAGATGTTGCTTGAGGAATCCCTTTCATGATAGAAGAATGAGATGATGGATAATTTTGCTGAAATCCTCTAAAGGATACCAAAAACGACAAAGGGACCTTCAAGAAGTAGTCACTTCAGAGGTAAAACACCCTTAAAGGTACACGTTAACTTTGATATCCATTTATTTGAAGGTTAGATAGATATTGATTCCTTGGAGAAATGGTTAATTTTTCCATAGGGTTATCTCTTTGTCCACAATTTTTCCAATAAGGAAAATATCACATTTTCACTCCTTAAGGTTGTTCCTCATGTCAAATATTGGTGGGAGACTTACTATGAGTAACAAGCTCTAGAGGAGTCCACAATATTTGGGTATAAACCCCCATGGGAATATTTTGTTGATGCCCTCAAGGAGCAATACTACCATGTTGGAAACAATGATGACCAATGAATGAGATGGACAAATATGCATCGAGAGAGGGACCAAATGGTTTCAGACTACTCTAAAAACTTCCATACCTTGCATACAAATATAGGTATTAGAGACTCTGATCGACATCCGAACAAAGATCGAATTCTTAGACATCTCATCACCGAGATCCTCTTTTCCATATGTTGTCAAAATCGAGCAAAAATTAAGGAAAATAATAAGTGTGAGTTTGGGTCTGCAATTTTTTCAAAAATAAAAGAATGGAAAGGGAAACTCTAGCTTGCAGATCAAAGGATAGAGCAAGGAAAACCAACCTCAAGATAACCGGTCTAATTCACAAGAAAATAAAGGTAATGGGAAGAGGAAGTAGGATGCTGGGAAATGGTGCGAGCTCAATAAAATCCCCTGGAACAATACTAATGAATGTCACTCAAAGCAATCATTGGTGGCCAAACTGAAACCCCAAAGTCAGAACTTGGTTCTAACTTTGATTCAAAGATAAACAAGGGGAAGTGGATCATTGATGTAGAACCTAGTGTCACGTCGCTACCAAAAAGGTTGAACCAAATGAACCATAGGAGCCAAAGGAAGGAGAGCGCCTCTTCCACTCATAGATGTGGGTGAAGGGAACTCCACTACATTTCATTATTGACAATGGGAGCCAAAATAACCTTATCTCAACAAAGGTCATCAAGAGGTTGAATTTTTCTACAACACCACAACTGCAACCATACAACATTGGTTGGCTAAGCCAAGGATTAGACATCTACGTCAGCCAACAATGTTTCCTACCCTACAACATCAAGCCCTTCGAAGATGAGGTATTGTGTGATGTTGGCCCACTTGAAGTTCATGATGTTCTTTTAGGATAACCATATATGTGGAAATTTCATGTTGTATATGAGTCTAGACCTCATAGTGTCATTGTTACTTTGGGGAGACAACTTTATAGGACACAAGAGTTCATTCCAACTATCACACTCTCTTCAATCACAACCAAACAATGTAGGAAGGTAATTTCCCAAACCAAGAAATTTTTCCACTTCATTGTTCACTTTGAAGGTGAATTGAAGATCACCATGACATCAACAATCATTGTGCAGGGTCTCGCTACACAACAAAAGTAGGTGGAAAAATAAGTGGAAGCATACAGAGATATCTTCACCTCGCCTGTCGGGGAACCTATACACTACCAGGTCAAGCATTCAATTGATTTGATACGGTGTGCACATTTAACTAACGACCAAGTATATAGGTGTTCTCTCATGGAAAATGAAGAAACTAAATGCCAGATTCAAGAGTTAATCCAAAAGGGGCACATTCGACCATTCTCCTCACATTGTGGGAGCCTAATTGTGTTGGTTCAAAAGAAATATGGGACATGGTGACTTTGTATTGATTACAAAGCTCTAAAAAAATCATAGTCTAAAACTGATATCCCGTTCCCTTTATGGATGACCTCTTAACCAACTTAAGGGTGCTAAGTACTTTGGTAATATTGATATGAAGTCATTCTAGTACCAGGTACCGATGTATAAAAGACTACCTTCAAGTACAAAGAAGAAATTTTTGAGTGGTTGGTCATGCCTTTTGGCTTGAATAATGCTCCAACAATGTTCATGAGGATGATGGAAAACATCCCATGGCCATTCACCAATTATTTTGTGGTTGTATATATGGATGGCATCCTCATCTTCAATAAAACTTGGGTGGAACATTTGCAACACATTTAGTAGGTCATTAACACCCTACAATGACACAAGTTATATGATAATCTAGAAAAATGATCATTTGGCATGTAGATCATCAAATATTTGGGATACATTGTGGATGAACATGGTGTGCATGTGGATCTAGCCAAGATCCAATTCATTCGCAACTAGCCAATCCCAATGACTCTAACTAAGCTCCATAATTTCTTGGGCCTTACCAACTTCTATCGCAGGTTCATGTTGGGGTTTTCTTATGTTGCTTGGCTCCTCAACCAAATCACCAAAGGTGGATCTAGGGATAAGTTTGTTTGGGTCAAGTCACAATAAAAAACATTTAAGGATTTGAAAGATTGCTTATATTCAATGCCTTTACTCACCTTTCCATATTTGCAACAACCCTTTGATATTGAGACAAATTCTTCATATTATGTGGTTGGCATAGTCCTCACTTAGCATGACCATCTAGTGGCCTACCACAATGACACACTCTCATATGTCATCCTCAAGTACACCACCTATGATAAAGATATGTACTCCATTGTACAAGCCTACTACCAATGGAAGCATTACATTCTCTGGAAGGAGACCATCATCCAAACTGATCACAAGCCTCTGCAGTTCAAACAAATGTAAGGAAAGTTACAAAATGTTTGCCACCAAAATTAGTCCACCTACTTGCAAAAGTTCCACATAAACATTAAATAGAAGAAGGGTAGCACCAACCGAGTCATTGACTTCCTCATTCGACCTCCAATTGCAGCACTAACAAAAGTGCTCAACTCTTGTGGCCATGAGAGCTCTAGGTGGTCCCAACTATATCATAGTGATTTTTACTTCGATGCCACATATCAAACATTGGGCACATGATCATCAATTGCAGATTTTCATCTTTAGGATGGATTGCTATGTCATTTTTTCCATCTATGTGTTCCTTCAAGCAAGCATGTGAAGTTTATTTGGGAAGCTCATTACAGTCGGGTGACATGACACATTGGTGTGGAAAAGACCATGGTTGTACTACAAAAATACTTTTATTAGCTGAGACTTTGACAAGATGTCAATAAATATATCATATCATGCACTTCTTGTGCCATTGCCGAACTTGCCATTAAAATGCAGGGGTTGTAAACTCATCTACCTACGCTTGATAAGCCCTAAGAGTCCATCTCCATGGACTGTATGTCCAGTCTACTTTCTACCAAACATGGTAATGACTATGTAATTGTCATACTATCTAGGGCATGGCTAAATTACCTATTACTTGTTGAAACACTCCATATTATATACTCAAATAAGTTGAATACTTAGACTACCATATGGGGAGATTTAGTATTATCATTATTTATGCTCTTAACTTGCAAGTTAAGAGCACACCATATTTTTACATTTTCCTTATAAGTTTAATAGCCAATAAACAAAAGGATAATGTGCATTGCTAAACCCCCTTTGTGAAGTTCAAAATTAATAATGTTCACCAAATCTATGAAAGTAACATTTAATACAATATTTAAGTTTAAAATTATTAGAAGCTTCAACAAACTTAAGCTCTCAAGTATTTGACTCAACTTTGTACAAAATTGCAAGTTCAAAGTCTTCAAAGTTTGGAGTTACCCTATGCTTTCTGGCAATTATCTAACTTAGTTGTCCATAACATTATTCTCATGCTATGTTCATACTTCTATAACCCAAATAGAAAAGGAGGGAAACCATTCAATTGTTTTTGTCTTGAATATTCTAAATGAAATTGTCTAGATATATTGATTACAATGAGAAATCATACATAGAGTAAACAAGGGGTTTGTTGATTCAATGATCATCTCTCAAGGGATTCACCTTGTTCACCAATATCTTATCATGTTCATTTATAAAGAGGGTTTTAAAATTGTGAAAAATTAAGTTAATATATTATAGGTATTGGTTGGGGGAATGCAGGGTACAAGGGGGTTTATAGGTATTGGGAGTTATAAAAAGGGGTATCTAATAAAATTTAAGGATATCTCATAAAAATAGGGAGTTTTTCTATGGGAAAGATGTATTGGGAGGTGGGTTTAACAAAAGGATTTTGGGAGTATTTATCAATATTTAGTGAAATTAAGGGTATTCTTTAGTATCCCATGAATGTATGTGCTATGTCATAGATTCACTAAATGAAGGTCCCATGGGTCATTGATGACTCCATGTTTTGCCTACTTTTTTCCTATTATAAGTCTCTTTTTGTACATAATGATCATGCATTTCATATCTCCATTTCCTTTCTTGAGCTTATTATCAGGTTATTTTCATCAAATAGATATGGGATACAAATAAGGGAAAAATGTGATCTAGACCTTAATCTGACAACTCGAATGTTCAACAGACAGATCCAGACCTCCATCCGACCCTTATTACGAAACTCAGAGCAGAACATATTTGGCCGTTAGCATACTTGTAGGCGTTTTTGGGAAAAACTAGAACATGAGTTTTTTACCCATTATCGTCCTCTTGCTATGGATCCTATTGTATTTCGATTTAGACAGTTAAATCTAGCTCCTATATTCGAGCTACGATTTTAAGACTCATTGTCTATTAATAGAACATTTAAACGATTTTTTGGTTTTGAGAGTGAGTCGACACTTTCAGTGGTCGTCCTCTCAGACTCTATATATACCTGAAGCCACATAACAAAAAAGAGATGTCCATGATGAGATAATTGTCATAATGTTGAAAGACATATCATTGTTATATACATATTTCTGGTTTTTTTATGAAATCTGAGTTGATGTGCTAAATTGTGATTGTTCTTTAAGCTGGAGTACGACTACTTGGGGGGCCCACCAATAGTTTGTACATTCTTATTTTGTTGTACATTCAGATTTATCTAACTCTTTCTTTTGCAGGTCGCTCATTCAGACTGTTTTTTTTTTTAATTACAAATGTCTTGCCATATACTCTCTTTTGATCATTGAAATTGTGCTTGAAAGTATATACATCTTCCTTGCATGTTGATTGCTTAAAGAATTGTGCATATTCCTTAAAACATTGTTTATAACTCATTTAACTTGTATTGTGAATATTTTAAGTTAATCCTTGCAGGACTGTGTAATCATATCTTTGTGAATACATTTCCAGTTTAAGTGTGACCGTGTAATTTCCGATTCTGACAAGAACATGTGTGCAACATATTGATATTCCTTGAATGACAAAGTTTTCAGTAGATTGTTTAGTTTCCACTTTACATTTTTCTATAGAAGTCAGTGTCGAATTCATTCCATTTGAATTAGCCATCGTATTTAGATGTCATCGTGATATAATTCGCCATCGTAGACACATCCATCGTATTTAGATATCATCGTGATACAATTCACCATTGTAGACACATACAAATGATGTTGTTTTTCTTCTTCAACAAGATAGCGTGAACTAGATAATATTGTTTACCTTCTTTAATAAGATTTGAGTGAAAACTAGATGATGTTGCTTATTTTCCTTATTGTAGAAGTAAATATGATTTCTTAGTTTAGATTTAAAATCCATTTTAGAGTAGAATTCACTTAAAGTAATTGATTTTGGAAAAGATAACTTGTTCTCATTGCATATTCATAGATTGTTGTTTATAAGTAGTTCTACATCTCAAATAGATTTTAGTTTGCTTGAAGTCTTTTACATCGTCTTTTGAAAATAGAATTGTAGGTTGACAACATAGTTCTGATCCCTAGGGTAGATTACTCTCCTTTGCTTGTTCAATTCACTTTCCATACCTCATTCCAATACTAGGATTTAGTCATAGAACATGGTGGTAGGAATACACAAACAATTAGCTCCCGTTCTATCTTGACTCATACTGTGTTACAACTCAAAGTTTACTTGCCCTGGTCGATAATTTAATCAAGGGAAATTAGGTATATAATTTACCCATCAATCATCTCAACCAAACATTTTTTCCTCATCCTTCTATGGGTGAATTTTGTATGCACCGTGGATAGAATTCCATTCTTGAGATCTTTCCATTGAGAGTTAATGAATCTTTACTACTGCAAATTATTGAGATAATGACCCTCTCGTGGACTTTGGATTATGGATGTCATACGAACCAATGGTTTCCAACCTCTAATTGAATTGTACCCGTGATCCACGAAAATATCTTGATACATAACATCGACCTTCCATTTCCTCATATTCCAATAGTCCTTGGAAGATTATAAACACCATTTGAGGTCGAACATGTATTTTAGGATCTCCCACATCACATATTTTAGGATCTCCTACATCACATTCTCCTGCCATGCATCCATTCACATTTACCCATGCTAGAAGACCTTTTGAAGTATTCATTTTCCATCCAAAAAAAGAATCCCCTATCTTTGAATATCATAACCACCTTGATTCACTTCGACGTTCCCTTTCCCTACTTCAAGGGTATGCTAATTACTATGGTTGCCATGTGAAGACCTATTGCATGCCTCTTGGAAAGATGAAGCTTCCCATTGGTTGAGGTTGGAATTTTAATGATTATTTAAAATGGGAAAAAGTTGGATGGTAGGTTTTATGTCTAGAGACATAAGTGTTGTCGGGAAAAAATTCACCTTCACTTGAAACACTAGTCCATCGACATTATAGGATTTGAATTTGGTCTCCATTTGTAGATTTATCTTCAAATTGTCTTCGATAGAACTTTACGATTTGTCTAGTTGAGGTGAGTTCTTTTCCACATGAATCCATTGTGAAATTTGGGGTTTTTCTACGTTCTTTTGAAGTTTTTGTCTTTTAATGGATTTTGATCTATGCTTCTTCTCTAGTCCAGTGATTTGCTATGAAATCTACATAATTACGATTTCCATTGTGTATAAAAGTTATGGGTTTGAATCTTTATCAACCCAATATTTTCTATGGTGTGGATTGGTAGTTAAGTGGAAAACTTTGATTCAGAGGGATAATTTTGTGAAAAAAACAAGTGATTTGGTTTGAGGCCGGGTTTTCATTTTAGGTTATGTTATATCATTCTTCTTTTTTTGAAGAGAATAGTGAACTATTGAATTTTTCTTTGTTGATAGAAACACAACTTCAATTTTCCTAGTGCTTATTCTCATTTCAAATTTTTTTAGGCCTTATTGCACTAATAACGATAAACTTTTTCATGTAGAAAAAATATATTAGGAAATATGAATATGAACAAGAATACAAAACAACATTATCTAGTGAAGGAGAATGTGGAATCCTGATAATAAATTAGATAACCTTTACCAAGGCTATGCGTAACATTGGGCTATTTTGTTGGAGTTGTGTGCCACATGCATTTCCTTGGTTTTGGGCACCTCAATGCATGTTTCATAGAATTTCATAGGTAAAAAGGACTTAGAATCTGTATACAGGAAAAACTGTATTGATTTATTTCAAGCATTTGATAGAAAGTTCTGGGTTTAAAGAATTACATTGCATTTTTTAGTAGCAGACTTTAAGAGTTCACTCACCATGGAATTAAAGATAAATGATACATTTAATATGTAATTGGGTTAAGTTAAAGGTGTTCAGTCCATTAAGAATATATAAGGGAGGGTTTGAGGGACAAAAAACCACCAGTGATGAAACCTTAGAATACCTATTCATAACAGGGCATAAATAGGTCATTATATCATTGTTCCTAATGTTGCCTATAATAAGTTCAGTTATAAAGAAATTGGTGAACTTAGTTTGGGTCCATAGTAGTGAAATCCATGGATATATTTGGTGTCAAAAGGACTTCCATTTTGTTTAGGGAACTATCGAAGGGGGGGTCTATAATGAGTGACATCACTGTCATGTTATTTAAATCAAATTTAGGCTTATCAAGATTTATGTTGTTACTCCTACAATAACATCAACTATGAATATGAGTGAGAATACATAGTTTTTTTTTTTGGTGAAGGAGAATGTGGAAACCTATTACTTCTCTTGAAATGTGTCAGGCTGTACGTGCCATGGAAGAGAAGAGAAAAACATTCATCAGAAATCAAGAAAGTTGACACTAGTGCATGGAAGAAAATATGAACAGGTTTTAGCTACGGTGACAATATTGGAACAAGGACAATGTCTACATGAAGAGGTAACAATGAGTGGAGTTTGAGGAGAAATGGAATACTAAAGAAGGCTGTCACAATGATGGTGCATAAATTGCTAGTAGAAAGCAAGAGGAATTAGAAAAAAATATTACAACCAAAAAAACAACCATGGAAGTATCTATGCTCCAGGTTCGTTTATATTCTCTAGGTTTGTAAATCTTCTAAATGTCATTTCACATCCCAAATTTCATTAGAAAAAGATTAATTATAGGATTTATTTTTTTAAAGCATCATAAATTGAAGGGAATAAACACTCGTGAGTTACTCTACTAACGTAATCATGGTAGGCCTAAGATAATTGTCCTAATCAAGGCTAGACTCTGAATTGGGATCAAAATCAAATGGAGACCCACAATAAGGTCCGAGGTTTCTAAAAAGGCAATTGTACAATAAGATAGCCCCTACATCCACAAAATTTTATTCAACTAAGTTTCATGGCATGGACTAGGATGCCTAGCTAGAGATAAGGAATCATTGCCACTGCCATTGCCACATCAAGTTAATGCCACAATTACAACAATTAAATCACCTCTGGAACTTGGAAGGTTTTAGGTGGTAGTTGTAGCTACATGGTACATGCAATATAGGTGGAGGATGCATGCAACATTATGGAACAAGAAAAATATTTGCAGACATCAATTGCTGTGTCTGAGAGATTTGTTAGAGAATTAAGTGCACACATAATATTAGACCAATGGTTCATTTTGTTATCTATCTATCTATCTATATATATTTGATTTTCATGGTATGAAAAATACTCAAAAAAGATGCCCACCACCAAGGAAATTTAGTCCCATCAAGGTTCTATAAATGAATAAGAAAATCGAATCATAATTTTGAAAAATTATTATTATTATTTAATATAAAATACAGACATAAATAGTCAATTGGGTTTAGCTTGGGTGGTTGGGAGGAATTTTTATCCTCCCCGCTGAGGTTCAATTCCTGCAAGTGACATGTTGAGCTCATAACGAGTATATTGTTGTAATGGATTTGAGCCCCATTGTTGATCAACATTCTACTCTAAAGATTCCAACGTTTACCCTGGGTACCATCCTCAAAATGAAGGGAAGTACTCACGGGTTTTCCCTGAGCAGTGTAACTTGGAAAAAACAAAAATACAAACATAAATAAAAAATATTAACAAAAATTTAGATATGTCTTTAGAGTATCTTGCAAAATCTATGTGAATTGATAAAAAAACACAATTTGAATTAGTTTGAAAATAATACTCCCTACTTTGATAGGGGCTAATAATAATCATAATACCATGAAAAAATAAGTAATTATAACTATTTCAGTGGACAAACATGGTATTAACCCAAAAATATAATATATTTAACTCTATAAAATAAATAAATTATTATAATCCCATTCAAAGATAAGCCATTATAACCACTTCACTCGGACCAATGGTGATGAGTCAGTCTGTATTTGTGGATAGCAGTCAATGATGATTGTCCTCACTACTGGTTTACAATTGAATTATGATAGGTTTTGTCACCTTAAAAAAACCACTTCACTCAAACAAATGTGATGTTAATTAATAATAATAATAATCTATCACCTTATAACTAAGTGCTATATTATTAAGCACCAAAGTTTTAAAACACACCTTAAAAAGTTTTGATTTCCAATATTTTATAATATATAATAAATCCTTAGAAGAAGATAAGATAATTTGTGAACCATTTAGTTTAGCCTTCATGGTGGGAAGACATCCTGGGATTGACTTTGTTGACCCATAAAGGAAAGGAAATAACATGAACTCAATGTGACACTTTAAGGGATAGGTCATTATAGCTACTTTAATGGACAAACATTGTATGTGATAAAAATAAAAGATGTATGACATAAAATAAATTTATTTTTATATCATGAAAAAATTATTATAATTATTTTATTAAACAATATACTTGGATAGGTCATTATAGCTACTTTAATGGACAAAAAACATTGTATGTGATAAAAATAAAAGATGTATGACATAAAATGAATTTATTTTTTTATTATGAAAAAATTATTATAATTATTTTATTAAGCAATATACTTGACATTTGTTTAAATATTTATTTTAATTCTAAACTTATTTAATATTAAGAGGAGCTAAAATTTTTGAAGTGTAATTTTTAAAATTATTTAAAATGAATCTAGGTTTATTGTAATTTTATTCAAATATAGATCACAACTTATGTAAATATAGATATGTAAAAATATAATTTTGATTATTGTTAAGATATTTATATTATTTGCATTGTTACAATATTTTTATGCAAATATCATATTTATAATATTTTTATTTATATGTAAATGATATCTTTCTATATAACACTTTTAAGTTCAAATCCAGAGGGGGGTAGGGTATGCATACCTCCGTAGATTTTACCAGTCAAATCACTGGGCGTAGGAGGTCTCATACAAGAATTTGGTGTCTGGCTTGGCTGTGACCTTAAAAATAGATTATTATTATTATTATTATATTAGGTGTACATGAAAAATATCACTTAATTTTTTTATGAAAAACTTTTTTCTATAATTTTATTAATAAAAACAAAATTACAATGTAAAAGATTTTGTATACATTCAAAAACACATTTTTAGCCTTGGGTATAGCTTTTCTCATAATCCATTTCATCACACTCTGTATACAATGTTTTTTATTTATTTAAAAAACCGTAGCTGAGAGATTCTATATTAAAAAAAAATATTGTAGTAGAGCTGTAGAATAATTACATCAAAGTTTATTCCAAAGTTGTCAAACAATAACAAAATTCCATACTATTTACTAGCTTGCAACCAAGCCTAATTATATCTAGGGAAAAAATTTCCCAGCACTTTTGAGTGGTATATATTTTATGAAATAAACCCAAAACAATAAGAACTTTGTAAAACATAAAAACTAGCAAAATGCATGTCTACTAGTTGCTTCTTCCAATGTTTCATTGCTTGGTCCAGGTCTAGTTTTTCAATTTCCATTTTATCGTCGAGCTGATGCACTGTGTCTTCCTCCTTTGGTCTTCCACAATTTGAATTCATATATTGGACATGATTTGAGGCCCCTTATTGGTCTCCTTTGTTCATATTGATCACCATGTTCCAAACCATATTACATTCATCCTCTAGGACCGCCATTTGACACTTCTGTTGTACAATTGTGCCCATGATTATTGTAACCAAAGTAACTACCTCTTATTCATTCTGATGAATTTATGTTGTGGCTATAAAGATTGATGTTCTATTGGCTTGAATGGATTCTTCATGGTTTCTTAACTGTAACAACCCTCTATTACGCCTAAGAAAAAGTGAAGCACAAAAGTTTTTTTTTTTGCGTTAAGAAATTAACATCAATACATGATCACAACAACGCCTAATCAACAACATCACAAGTAAAATTAGTACAAGCTAATCATCATGGAAATCACTAACGCCGCATTCAATGCATCAACAGAGAATAGTGACACATAAACATAAGTAACGTAGCAGATCAACACATCATAATCATCTTGAAACAATTTACAACACATACAATGAGATAATGAATATAAAATGACTACTCGCTCGACCTACCCTGCAAGGTTAAGACCTCCAGGACACATAAGCAATGCTCAAGCCCAGGTTCCAATCGATTTTAACCATTTAAGGTCTCAGGGCCGACGACTGATCTGAGGAACAAGTAGGTGTCTACATCCCACTAACAAACAAGTCCAATCATCAACTAGATCCAACCATCAATCCTATTCATCAATTAATCATGGCACAAGGGTAATCGATATTGTTATCAATCATACATCAACAATTAAATATTTGCTGCGCGCGAGAGTAAACAATTCTAGAACAATCACATGTCGACTTAAGTAAAGGCGCAAGAGAAAGCTAGTCACTAAATCAGTCATATATCTAATAAATTCATGATGCCAGATTAGTTAACATTTAAATTCAAGGTGCAAAAGAATAATGACGAAACAATCACACACCCACTTAAATTAAGGTGCGCAAGTACATTTTGTTACTAAACTAATCATGCATCACCATTATTGCAAGGTGCGCGGGTAATCAAGCTAAATCATTTTACATCCATCGTTAATCCAATGCGAAAGCAATCCAATAATTTAATCACAACATAATCCATGGCGCAATGTAAATTTATAACTCAATCATTCATCAATTATTAATTATTCATTTCACCAAAGCAAACTATCAATTTATCTGATGGTGAAACCAATCTATCTACTCAACCAATCATACATCAAATTTAAGGGAAGCAATAGTAAATTATACACATATCATTATACATCAACGTTGTTCATAACGCGTAATTCATAAACATTTATATCATGGCATGCAAATGATTTATTTACTTAAGTAATCACCCCTCTACATTATTCAAGGTGCGCAAACAATCTAATTGTTAAATTTATCACACATCAACCTTAATCAAGGCACTCATGTAATCAAATTACATCCACAAAATTCAATACATGTCTTTTAATACATGGCACAAAATAAGTATCAATTCCAAATTCATGCACAAAGTAATCATGTTTTTCAATGAGGCTTACAATTTACATTGTAAAATCTCCAACTTAGGTGCTATTAATCTACAATATTCCTTCAACAATTTAATTCATACTCAAGTAAATTCAATACATCACCTGCAATGCATGCACGAATAGAATACTTTCATTCATTTATACACTGACCCCAAAATAAATCAAGCATTCAATAGAGCCTTTTATTGACAGGTCATAGATATCTAAAGTTCTCATTAAAATTAACATTGAGATATAAAATGACACTTAACAACGAATATTAAACTTGAAGACTTCTAGACATCATAAGGAAAATGACACATATAAAACTATGCAATCACATTGAAAGAAGATATCTGCATTTGAATATTACTAACTAAAATCAAATGAAACTAAAGGACACTCCAATGTGCAGGGCATCTTCTAATGTCGAAAAAAAAATGTAGGAATAAGAAAAAGGGAGGGACTTAATAACTCAAAGACATGAAGGAAAACAGAGAGTTGGTAAATTCCCCAACAACACAGAGATAATGAGGAAAGTTCTGGGCAGAAAAATAATGAGAAACACGCAGAGATAAAGAAGGTAAAAACTCGTGTCGGTTCCCCCACAAGCTAGCATGTTTTACACAAAAAAATGCAAAGATGAAGATGGTAAAGATGCATGCTGGTTTTCCCCACAAGCTAGCACGTTTTACACATAAAAACACAAAGATAAACATGGTATAACCGCATCTTGGTTTCCCCCACAATCTGAGCATGTTTTTACACCAAAAACGTAGAGGTAAGGAGGGTAAAAACTCTTGGTAGTTTACCCCACAGTTTCAGCACGTTTTTACACCAAAAATGGAGAGGTAAGGAGGGTAAAAAATCTTGCTAGTTTCCCCCACAGTTTGACCATGTTTTTACACAAAAAACGCACAGGTAAGTAGGGTAAAAACTCTTGCTAGTTTCCCCCATAGTATGAGCATGCTTTTACACCAAAAATGCAAAGGTAAGGAGGGTAAAAACTCTTGCTAGTTTCCCCCATAGTCTGAGCATGCTTTTACACCAAAAACGCAGAGGTAAGGAGGGTAAAAACTCTTGCTATTTCCCCCCATAGTCTAAGCACGTTTTTACACAAAAAACATAGACGTAGGGAGAGTAAAAACTCTTGCTAGTTTCCCCCATAGTATGAGCATGTTTTTACACCAAAAACGCAGAGGTAAGGAGGGTAAAAAGTCTTGCTAGTTTTCCCCACATTTTGAGCATGTTTTTACACCAAAACTGCAGAGGTAAGGAGGGTAAAAAATCTTGCTAGTTTCCTGTTCCAGATGGATATCAGTGGCTACCCACCTTTTCCAACTGGCTCAAAACAATTTTCTGACAATTTTGGCAATTTACTATTTTTAGCAGTTTTAACTTCCGGGGCCATTTTGAGGGCCTAAATGAAGGTTTTTAGGGATTGATCTCTTCAATGATAGTCAAAGGCATGATTGAACCCCCAAAATTAATCTCCTCGATGATACCTTCCAACGGGCTATCACACGCCTAAAACGGAGACCGTATGAAAAAGTTACGACCCCGAGAAGTTGATGTACTAACTTACCCAAACAGGGCCTGTTATCACTCTAGGAAACTCTCCTAGGTTGTATCTCAGAGATGCTTGGTAACTTAAATAATCTTTCAATGATTTACTCAATGATGGGTATGAGGTTGGATCAAGATGAATATCTAACTCACTGGATTGTATCACAAGACTGTCTAAGGATATTCAAACAATGCAAGGCCTTCAAGAGCTATTATCAGATAGGTGAATCAAATGGATAAAGAGACTAATCAATTAACCAAAACATACATCTATAAAACAATAGATATGATGGGCTAACATATCAGCAATAAATACTTATGATCCTTTGCTTACTAATCAGATAGTGAGATGACAATCACCAATGGACTATGTAAACATAGATAAAGAACATAATTCAACTCATAAGCATATAACATAAAGAGAAAAGAAGATTTGACAACAACAATGAAAGAATCTTGCAGGATAAACATATTATAGAAAGAATCTCTATCACAATAACAATATAGTTTAGAACTCAAAATCGAGCCCTTCATTCATCAAATGTTCTTGGCTTTATAGCCTTTACAAACAGTTTCCAGATCCTGAAATAAATGGATCTCAAATCTAAATAAAAATCTAAGTAAAATCAAATACAACAGCTATAACTTAGATCTTATGTCTAAGGGATTAGATCCCATTTAAAATTGAGTCTTTAAGTGCCACATGAATTATCCTTGAGAAGAAAAAGGACTTCTCGAATCATGTTGATATCTTCTACAGTCTTCAGGAGGATGACAAAACATTTGACATTTTCCTTTGACAACTGGGCAACACTTTTGCTAAAAGTAGAAAAGCCTCCTTGACCTCTTTTCCTTTGCATCTGCCTTATAAACTTGAAGGGGAGGATAATCTTTGTTCCATTAAATTCTATCGTTCATTTAGAACTTTCATGAGATGATTTGGTAGAAAAGATATTCAGTTTTTGCACAAACATTGAATTTCTGCCTGTGTCTCTGCTTTCGACAGCTTAAAGGCATGAAACGGAGTGAGATTAGCTGCCGAAAGAGGATCTTTTAGCAGCTAATAATGCCTTTTGGAACTGATCTGAGTTGCCGAAAGTGCAGGCCTTCAAAAAGTCTTAAAAACTGCAAAACTGAAATTTCTTTGGATTGTCTGCTCTTCAGGGCTCTTTATGCAAGTTTATGGCTACTTGGAAATTCTGGATTAACCTTGATTGAATGATGATTCTTGAGTTTTACCCACCACCTGGGCTATGAATCATTATTCTCCTCGGTATTGTTGCAGAGAATCAATCTTTCCTGTAGATTCCATTCACAGTCAAAGTGTTTGTTGCATAATGTTGATTGGCATTATGTTTGATCACGATGCCTTTCTGCAATTTAGGCTGATGATGATCTTCATATTTCTTAGAATAATTTGGATGTACTCCATGTACTATCTGCAGAAACAAGAAAAGACTTTTGGATTGTACATTCAAATATACCCTCCTCTGGAAATCTATGAGTTAGACATTTTGTAATCTTTTTCATAGCTTGAAACATCGTGGGTGCCCCTGATCCTTGGACTAAATTTGACCCTACCTTTTCCTTATCAAATAAGGCAACCATCCCTGTGCAGGATTTGTTTGACAGATCTGCTGAGGGACTACAACTATCCAAAAGAGTTGTCAATCCCATTGTGCCAGCAGTCCCACCATGGTATGCATTTCTAAGTGAAATCATGTCATGATTACCGCTGTATAATTGAGCTATCAATGTGGCTAATTCATTTGCTTCTGAGCTTGAATTGACAAAGTAAACAACCTTGAGATTTTCGGGCATTTTGGAAGCTAGTGGCTCTGCAAAATTCCTATTGCATGATGAAGGCATATTGTTGTAGCATGCTGTAGTGTTTCATTTTAAACCATGATGGCTTTTTCAATATCTGGATGACAATGCCCACAGGAAACTGTCACGATACCTGCAAAAGCATCGAGATCTCGACGTCCATTCTCATAAAAAAGGTACTGCATCTTCCCTTCAACAATGTTTAGCGTCTTTTGGTAATAATAAAAGAGAGAGGGGTCGAGGAACTTCTTCCTCCTTTGCAAAACCTCATCGGAGGAGGGGCCTCTGTAAAGTCATGGCGTGTAGTCGAACATTGGAAGTTCCGGTTCCTTGCATGTTCATTTACAACCTGTAGCTTACAGTTTGATGCTTGACAACTAACAGCTCGGGCTTTGTGCGTTTCCATGAGTCACCTACATACTCCTACAAGCTCGACGACCTGTAGTATTAACAAAAAAAACTTAACAGAGGTAAATGAAATCTGAGGCTCAGCGCAAATCCCCTTTGCTCATGGTTCTTCATATGCAACTCAATATTCGACAATTATACCGATGAGATATTCTTCATATGCCCTTACACCTAACTGGATTTGGCAGCTGGCCTCACCGTGGCTTGATCTATGGCTTTATATGTTGACTTGTTTGAGTTGAATGCATTTTCTATGAATCGTGGGCTCAACTTAATGTATTGATTTGGAATACAAGTCAAAACTATGAGTTAACTCAAGACTTAGTTTATAATCATAGCTTGACTCGTGGCTTTTGTAACACAAATACTCATATAACTTATCGATGAGGAATAAAATGACATGGTGCTCAGCGCTCAGCTTGGATGAATTGTATGGCATGTGGCCTTGGTTTGTGTGTCAACTTAGGACAATGACTAGATGTAATAGATAAGGGCTAATAATTTTATTCGTATTGTAGGTCAAGAGGGGAAAATTTAAGGATGCTGGGCAAAAGCAATCATCGGGAAATCCATGAAGAACTAGAATGGATAAGACATTGGCCACAAAAATAACAAGTAGAAATGAGAGGGATATGAACAGGATTTCAAAAATACCATTACATTTTTTGTCGCTAACATCTGGCTCCAACTAGGATGGAGACCTCCCTGCGAGGTTTCCAAGAACCTAGTAGTTCCAGTCGCCTTTACCATTGGGCATGGAGTCATCTGGCCTTTACCATTGGGCATGGAGTCATCTTGCCTTTACAATTGATTCCCTGCAAACCTGTAGGATGCCTGTAGCCTACTCCACTTATTCAACAACTAAAAACAACTGAAAGAATCTACTTTCTCATAGGAAGATTTATTCTCTTGCCTACTCCTACACTAACCAACAATACTGCCTTTTATCAAGTGAATGCATGCTTCCAATGAAGCCATGTCAAAAAATGATTTATTGGACCTGTTCTTGGTATCAACCCCAAAAATAATGGAATGCATAGCCAACAGAAAAGTGGTTTGAACAGATGATAAAGCTAACTTTCATCTGACAAAAATACTTTAACACATATGCTGCTCAAATATTCCAAATAGTTTGCAATCGGGTCATTAAAACCACAAAAGAATACCTCTGTATGTTGCTGTTCTTTTCCTTCACAGATCTCAATGCTGAATACAGACTGCTTGACCTCTGCTGGAGAAACATGCATGATCAACTACTGATCTAAACTTTTTTGCTCATCATCTTCCTCTTCATGTCTGTTGCAATTCCCCTTTGTCTGCAAATCTGAAGGCTAAGAACTGTCCTTAGCATTTGTTGCAGATTTGAAACTATCATCTGCTGATATGTCAATCTGTTGATTGTATTTCTTTGTCTGCAAATCAGAATACTGAGGGTTTCCCTTAGTATCTGCTGCAGATTCAACTCTTTCACATGCTAATATAAAAATTTGTTTATCATTTTTCAAGTTTTCGAATGGGACAATCTGATCTTCATGACAATTTAAGATAGTAAATGCATTTGGTATAGTGTCAAAAACATCTATACTATGGCTACCATCGTGAAGATCATCAATGTCTCGATCACAATGAGAGGTGTCCCCTATAACAATGTACTCTTCATGACTATGTGAATCTTTAGTCAATAAATGAAATTCATGACAACATTCGGGATATAGAAGATCAAATGAAAATATTTCTTTGCAAAACAAATGAAAGGCAGCATGAAAGTCTGCCAAAGAGATGATACTGGAAACAGGAAGTGACCGGTACCAATCACGAGCGATCCCCTCTAAATAAAACCTGAAGAGCTTGATCTGAACATCCTCATGCACAATTTCAAGCCGGTGAATAAAGTCATGAAAATCTAGCAAGTGTTCAGCTGGCACTTCCCACTCTTCTCCTCGAAATCTGGGAATACTTCTTTCCCATTCATCTCTAGTAGGAACTAAATGGGGGTAACTAGAAATACTTGAAAAATTGCAAAAATCATACCTCTTGTTCATTTCATACCAGTGGAGTCACCAACAGATTTTAGGACAATGGAGTCGCCGCTGAATCTGTCCTTCATGGAGTCGTCAGATAGATGATTACAACCAAATGAAGTCCAAGCTTTGTCTATCATCAAATATGGATCTATGCCGTCTCCCAGGGAAGATGAGATTCAATCTCCTCTCCCCGACAACGACGCCAATTTGTTATCACTCCAAGAAACTCTCCTAGGTTGTATCTCATAGATGCCTGGTAACTTAAATAATCTTTCAATGATTTACTCAATGATGGGTATGAGGTTGGATCAAGATGAATATCTAACTCACTGGATTGTATCACAAGATTGTCTAAGGATATTCAAACAATGCAAGGCCTTCAAGAGCTATTATCAGATAGGTGAATCAAATGGATAAGAGACTAATCAATTAACCAGAACATATGTCTATAAAACAATAGATATGATGGGCTAACAGATCAACAATAAATACTTATGATCCTTTGCTTACTAATCAGATAGTGAGATGACAGTCACCAATGGACTATGTAAACATAGATAAAGAACATAATTCAACTTATAAGCATATAACAGAAAGAGAAAAGAAGATTTGACAATAACAATGAAAGAAGCTTGTACGCTGAACATATTATAGAAAGAATCTCTATCACAATAGCAGTATAGTTTAGAACTCAAAATCAAAACCTTCATTCATCAAATGTTCTTGGCTTTATAGCCTTTACAAACAGTTTCTAGATCTTGAAATAAATGGATCTCAAATCTAAATAAAACTCTAAGTAAAATCAGATACAACATATATAACTTAGATCCTATGTCTAAGGGATTAGATCCCATTTAAAATTGGGTCTTTAAGTGCCACATGAATTATCCTTGAGAAGAAAAAGGACTTCTCGAATCATCTTGATATCTTTTACAGTCTTCAGGAGGATGACAAAACATTTGACATTTTCCTTTGACAACTGGGCAACACTTTTGCTAAAAGTAGAAAAGCCTCCTTGACCTCTTTTCCTTTGTATATGCCTTATAAACTTGAAGGGGAGGATAATCTTTGTTCCATTAAATTCTATCATTCATTTAGAACTTTCATGAGATGATTTGGCAGAAAATATATTCGGTTTGTGCAAAAACACTGAATTTCTACCTGTGTTTGTGCTTTCGACAACTTAAAGGCATGAAGCAGAGTGAGATTAGCTTCCGAAAGAAGAGCTTTCTGCAGCTAACAATGCCTTTTGGAGCTGGTCTGAGCTGTCAAAAGTGCAGGCCTTCAAAAAGTCTTTAAAACTGCAAAACTGAAATTTCTTTGGACTGTCTGCTCTTCAGGGCTCTTTATGAAAGTTTATGGCTACTTGGAAATTCTGGATTAACCTTGATTGAATGACGATTCTTGAGTTTTACCCACCACCTGGGCTATGAATCATTATTCTCTCCTCAGTATGTTGAAGACAATCAATCTTTCCTGTAGACTCAATTCATAGTCAAAGTGTTTGTTGCATAATGTTGATTGACATTATGTTTGATCACGATGCCTTTCTGCAATTTAGGCTGATGATGATCTTCATATTTCTCAGAATAATTTGGATGTACTCCATGTACTATCTGCAGAAACAAGAAAAGACTTTTGGATTGTACATTCAAATATACCCTCTTCTGCAAATCTATGAGTCAGGCATTTTGTAATATTTTTCATAGCTTTAAACATCGTGGGTGCCCTTGCTCCTTGGAATAAATTTGACCCTACCTTTTCCTTATCAAATAAGGCAACCATCCCTATGTAGGATTTGTTTGATAGATCTTCTGAGGGACTATAAATATCCAAAAGAGTTGTCAATCCCATTGTGCCAACAGTCCCACCATGGTATGAATTTCTAAGTGAAATCATGTCATGATTACCACTGTATAATTGAGCTATCAATGTGGCTAATTCATTTGCTTCTGAGCCTGAATTGACCAAGTAAACAACCTTGAGATTTTCGGGCATTTTGGAAGCTAGTGGCTCTGAAAAATTCCTATTGCATGATGAAGCCATATTGTTGTAGCATGCTGTAGTGTTTCATTTTAAACCCTGATGGCTTTTTCAATATCTGGATGACAATGCCCACAGGAAACTGTCACGATACCTGCAAAAGCATCGAGATCTCGACGTCCATTCTCATAAAAAAGGTACTGCATCTTCCCTTCAACAATGTTTAGCGTCTTTTGGTAATAATAAAAGAGAGAGGGGTCGAGGAACTTCTTCCTCCTTTGCAAAACCTCATCGGAGGAGGGGCCTCTATAAAGTCGTGGCGTGTAGTCGAACATTGGAAGTTTTGGTTCCCTGCATGTTCATTTACAACATGTAGCTTACAGTTTGATGCTTGACAGCTAACAGCTCGGGCTTTGTGAATTTCCATGAGTCACCTACATACTCCTACAAGCTCGGTGACCTGTAATCTTAACAAAAAAAACTTAATAGAGGTAAATGAAATCTGAGGCTCGACGCAAATCCCCTTTGCTCATGGTTCTTCATATGCAACTCAATATTCGACAATTATACCGATGAGATATTCTTCATATGCCCTTACACCTAACTGGATCTGGCAGCTGGCCTCACCGTGGCTTGATATGTTGACTTGTTTGAGTTGAATGCATTTTCTATGACTCGTGGGCTCAGCTTAATGTATTGATTTGGCATACAAGTCAAAACTATGAGTTAACCCGAGACTTAGTTTATAATCATAGCTTGACTCGTGGCTTTTGTAACACAAATACTCATATAAATTATCGATGAGGAATAAAATGACATGGTGCTTAGTGCTTAGCTTGGATGAATTGCATGGCATGTGGCCTTGGTTTGTGTGTCAACTTAGGACAGTGACTAGATGTAATAGATAAGGGCTAACAATTTTATTCGTATTGTAGGTCAAGAGGGGAAAATTTAAGGATGCTGGGAAAAAGAAATCTTCGGAAAATCCATGAAGAACTAGAATGGATAAGACATTGGCCACAAAAATAACAAGTAAAAATGAGAGGGATATGAACAGGATTTCAAAAATACCATTACATTTTTTGTCGCTAACAGGGCCCACATGACTTTTGGCACTTCATCTCCTAGGGTTAGGTTTTTGGATGTCTAGGGTTTTTGGCATTCTTGTTTATTGTAAAAATGTCTTCAGAGCCTCAATGTAATATTTTTCTTACGAATGCGCGCAACTGTCACATCTCTTCTCAGAGATAAGCCACCACCATTCCAACAAGCTTGTTTTTGCTGCATTTTACAGTTTCAACTTATTTTGTTATTGAATAGAAAGCCAGTTTTACTGTATCTCTGTTATTTTGTGTTAAGAACCTGTTAATAATCTATATTCATTTCGTTCTACTCATAAAATCTGGATCAGTGGTATCAGAGCGGTCTACTTCTTGTCGTCTTAATGCATGTCCCCAACGAGGTCGGAGTACAAAGAGTTGGGTCTCGAACTTGTTTCTCTTGAGGACAGAAGCTCTCGCATGTCCAAGCGACCTCTCATGGCAAGAGAAAATAAATATGACGGGACAGGAGATCCTTTCAAACTATTGATTGAGGAATCCCTCACGCAACAGAGGAACGAGATGATGGATAGTTTCGCGCAAAGCCTTCGGCGGCTACCAACAGGCGACACATCTTCTTCGAACGGTGGTGCCGCCCCCTTCAAGGTACAAATAAACTTCGATATTCCTATATTTGAAGGTCAGATAGATGCAGATGTTGTAGACAAGTGGTTGATCTACTAGAAGGGTATTTTTCTGTCCATAACTTTTTGAATAGAGAAAAGATTACTTTTACGCTCCTCAAAGCTGTTCCCCATGTCAAAGATTGGTGGGAAACCTTCTGTGAGCAAAAGGAAAAAGAGGAAACCTCATTATTTTCATTCATGACCACCTATGAATCCTTTAGGGATGCTATTAAGGAACAATACTACCCTATCAGAAGTTATGATGACCTATATACCAAATGGACCACACTGCGGCAAGAAAGAGACCAAGCAGTGCCAGATTTCACAAATATCTTCCATACCTTGCACACCAAGCCGTGTATCAAATATTCGGAGCGACATCTGGTGCTCAAGTATCGTGGTGCTCTGCATAGATACATCCAGACCGAAATGGAATTTCTGGACATCTCATCCTTGGGCGCGGCCTACCGATATGCTGTCAAAATCGAGTAGAAGCTCAAACAAAAGACACAACAATTTGGGCCTGGGAACCCCTCACAACAAAAGCTAGGAAAGGGCAGCCCCAACCCACAGAACAAAGGACAGAGAAAATATGGACAGTATCAGGACTACCAGTCCAAGCAACAAGCAAAGAAGGACACTGGAAAGACAAAGAAATATACCAGGAAGTGGTGTGACTTCCATAAGAGCCCTTGGCATAACACTGCCAACTGTCGCTCAAAACAGTCGCTGGTGGCCAAAGTGAAAGCCTCTGAATCAGATGCAGATTCTGAATTTGAGCCAGAACTAGAAAGGGGAAGACAAATCATTGATGTAGAACCCAGTGCCACCATTTCTACCACCAAGTTCTAGCATGGTGAACCAGACGAGCCAGAAGAAGGAGAGCGCCTCTTCCATTCACAAATGTGGGTAAAAGGCACCTTGCTGCACTTCATTGTTGATAGCGGTAGCCAGAAGAACCTCATCTCAGCAAAGGTTGTCAAGCGGCTGGACCTGCCAACAACGCTGCACCCACAACCCTACACCATTGGATGGCTCCGCCAAGGAAGCGATCTCCGCGTCAACCAACAGTGACGACTGTCATATGACATCAAGCCCTTCAAAGATGAGTTATTGTGTGATGTTGCTCCTCTCGAAGTTTGTGATCTTTTGGGCCAACCTTATTTATGGAAATGTCATGCTGTATATGAGTCTAGGCCTCATAGTGTTATTATTACTTTGAACAAGAAATTGTACAGGATACCCTAGGCATTCCCACCTAGTGCTATTTATCGGGCTCTGAATAAAGTCACAGTTAGAAACCGGTACCCGATTCCCTGAATCGACGACCTCCTTGATCAACTCACGGGGGGAAAATAATTCAGTAAGGTTAATATAAAGTCTGGCTACTGCCAGGTCCTGATAGAACATATAGATGTATGGAAGACCACCTTCAAGTCAAAGGAAGGCCTTTTTGAAGGAAGGCCAACCACTTTCATGAGGATGGTGGATGATATCCTACGATCATTGACCAATAATTTTGTAGTGGTGTATCTGGATGACATTCTAATTTACAACAAGACTTGGGCCGAACACTTGCAGCATATTCAGCAGGTTCTGCACACCTTGCGATAGCACAAGCTATACTCCAACTTGGAAAAATGCTCCTTCGGCATGGACAGGGTCCATTACCTGGGCTACATCATTGATCAACATGGTGTACATGTGGATCTAGCCAAGATCCAAGTCATTGGTGACTGGCCAACCCCAACAACACTTACTGAGCTTCAGAGCTTCTTGGGCCTTGCCAATTTCTATTGGAGGTTCATGGGGATTCTCCCATATTGCATGGGCCCTCAGCCAAATAAATAGGGGTGGTGGTAAGGCAATATTTATGTGGGGCTGGTCCCAACAACAAGCGTTCGATGATTTGAAGCAGAGCTTGTGCTCATCCCCAATACTTTCACTACTAGATCTGCAACATCCCTTTGAGATCGAGACAGATGCTTCAGAATATGCTTTGGGTGCCATTCTCACTCAGCATGGCCACCCCGTGGCCTATCATAGTGAGACACTGTCAGATACTGTCCGTAAGTACCCTACTTACGACAAAGAAATGTACTCCATTGTGCAAGCCTTCCACCAATGGATACATTACATTCTTGGGAAGGAGACAATCATCCACACTGATCATAAGCCACTGCAGTTCATGCAGACATAAGGAAAATTATAGAATGAACGCCATCAAAAGTGGTCCACATACTTGCAACAATTCCACCTCAACATCAATTATAAAACATGAAGCACCAATTGCGTCGCTGATTTCCTCAGCAGACCGCTAGTCACAACACTCACGACGGTGCTAGACTCTTGTGGACATGAGACATCTGGATGACCCCAACTCTGTGAGACAGACCTTGACTTCGCCACCACCTACCAAATGTTGGGTGCAAATGCAGTTGTCGATAATTTCCATCTTCAAGATGGGTTGTTGTGTTGTCTGGGCCATATCTGTGTTCCATCAAGTGAGCGAGTGAAGCTGATCTGGGAAGCCCACTACAGTCGGGTGGCAGGACACTTCGGCGTCGAAAATATAGTGGCGTTGCTATCAAAACGTTTCTATTGGCCGAAACTTCAACAGGAGGTCAAAAAGTATATCAGGTCCTGCACTGCCCGCGCTATTGCCAAACCGACCACTAAGAAATAGGGCATGTACACCCCTCTTCCTACTCCTGATAGTCCATGGGAATCCATCTCAATGGATTACATGTCAGGCCTCCCGTCCACCAAGCGGGGAAATGACTGTGTTTTTGTGGTTGTTGATTGCTTTTCTAAGATGGCGATTCTGGTTGCCTACAAGAAGAATATCACAGCAGAGGCCATTGCCAAGCTCTTCTTTGAACGAGTCTGGGTACATTTTGGAATCCCACAAAACATTGTCTCAAATTGGGATAGTATATTTCTTAGTACATTTTGGTCGAGCCTTTGGTCACTGCTGGACACCAATCTCACCAAATCCACGACCTTCCACCCCCAGACAGATGGCCAAACTGAGGTTGTAAAACGAATGATTGTGCATGTCCTTCGCATGTATAATTCAAAGTACCCTCGCACATGGGATGAGAGCCTTCCCTATGTCTAGCATAGCTACAATCAATCCCTGCATAGCTCAACCAACCACAACCCCTTTCAGGTGGGGTTGGGATTCCAACCATTGGGTCCCATAGATGTTGCACTTCCCCTTGCAGTCACCTCTACCGACTCATCTCCTGCTCCAACTGAAGCTGACAAAGCCACCCGGTTCATTTAGTGGATCCAACACATCCGCCAATAGGTTCAGGATATCCTACAGAAGTCCAATGACAAGTACAAACAATGCCATGATCAACATCGGGTGCCACATAAGTTCCAGGTGGGCGACAAATTTTGGTTACACTTGCAGAAAGAACGCCTTACAGGACCCCATCGGAAGATTCACCCACTCCGTTATGGGACATACACTATCACCAAGGCCATGGAGGATAATGCTTTTGAGCTCAACTTTCCTCCTTTCCTTGGCCTGCACCTAGTGTTCAACGTGGATCTTCTTCGCCCTTATTTCCCACCATTATTGGACACCTCATAAGTAGCAGAATAGATGACACCATCAGAGCTCAACCCTGACTGCATACAACATGAATCCAATGATCATATTGTGAACACACAGATCAAAGGCACTCAACAACAAAAGGATCCAACTTTATTGAGTCGTCAAAGTAGGGAAGCTCCTGCACCAAGGCAAGTGGCTCACATGGGGCCAAATTCAACAGAAATTTCCTCATCTAATGGGGGACCTCAACGCAATGGACACCATTGCTTCCTAAGGAGGGAGGATTGATCCAGATGGATATCGGTGGCCACCCACCTTTTCCAACTGGCTCAAAACAGTTTTCTGACAATTTTGGCAATTTACTATTCTTAGCAATTTTAACTTTCGGGGCCATTTTGAGGGCCTAAATGAAGGTTTTTTCGGGATCGATCTCCTCAATGAAAGACAAAGGAATAAATGAGCCCCAAAAATGAATATCCTCGATGATACCTTTCCAACGGGTTATCACACACCTAAAATGGATATCACATGCAAAAGTTACGACCCCAGGAAGTTGATGTACTAACTTACCCAAACGGGGCCCACATGACTTTTGGCGCTTCATCTCCTAGAGTTAGGTTTTTGGATGTCTAGGGTTTTTGGAATTCTTGTTTATTGTAAAAAGGCCTTCAAATCCGCATTGTAATCTTCTTCTTACGAATGCACGCAACTGTCACATCTCTTCTCAGAGATAAGCCACCACCATTCCAACAAGCTTGTTTCCACTGCATTTTACAGTTTCAACTTATTTCTTTATTGAATAGAAAACCAGTTTTACTGTATCTCTGTTATTTTGTGTTAAACACCTGTTAATAATCTGTATTCATTTCTTTCTACTCATAAAATCCGGATCATTTCCCCCACAGTCTGAGCATGTTTTTACACCAAAAACATAGAGGTAAGAAAGGAAAAACGCGCCAAGAGACAATGGGTTTAACACCATGAGAATACACAAGGCTAGGCAGTTCCAATCTGTTAGAAGCATGGAAATTGAAGCAAATACATGTTGGGAAAGGACGGGAACACACAAATATATTAAAAGGAAAACACAAAATATAAATGACGGGATCACAACTACATAATTAACTTAAACCTTAATAAATTAAACCTTCAATAGAATTACTCCAGAAATATTTATACAATAGAAATAAACTACATTTAAATTTGAAGCTTAATGAGTTCAATCTCAGTTTAGGATTATTGTAACCGAAGGCGAAGAATTCAGAGTTGTTATTCTGTGCTTGTGCTCCCTCCTATATTCCGCTTGCTAACTGTGAATACCTCACTAATACCTCCCAGCCAATGCTAGGGGTACTCTTCTCCCCCCTTATCCCACCGATCCATAAAGGGGCTAGGCACAGACACAACCAAAAAACTCTATCTCCCATCTCACCTCGCAAGGTCGAGCTACCACTCTCTCTCTTTCAAGCTGGGTATCCCAACTCTCACAAGAAAAACAAGTCAAAGAAATTCCGATAGCATAACTTTACGCATACCAGTCATGATCCATTCCTCCTCGTAGCCATTTCTTTTATAGAATTTTTCTTAGTGTCCACTTGCCAATTGCACATTAAATTCATTTTTAAAAAATTAATTAGGAATTACTCTCCCCCGTACACTTGTCACCCAATCCCTTAGTTGCACCAAAAATTCACTATTTAATTTAATTAAATGTCAATTTCCCTCACGCATCCTAAAAGCGCTCATAAGATCGCTCCTAGCTATCCCTTTATTCTCTCTATTTCCTTTTTAATGGCTGACACCTTTCTAAAACTTAGTTGTGTTTAATTTAGGAAGGTTCTTTAGTTAGACTAGACTAGATTCCTTTCTATGCTTCCACATTCGTTTTTATATTTATTTCCTTTCTTATCTTAGTTCCAATAAGGTATTCTTTTGCACACATATATATAATTAAATCCTTAGATACAATTTTTTTTACTCTTTCAATTCCTAACTTGATTTTTCTTCATCCCCCACATTTTTTAAATTTATAGTTTACATTTTTTTCTTCTTACCCACTTTAGACTTAGGTTCAAATTTTTAAATTAGGCTTAGAATTTTTAAGGAGATTTTATAATTAATAAAAATTACTCATTTAATAATTATTTTAAGTCCGACCATGTCAAAACAAATATTTTTTTCTAGGCACCTAGGTTCATTGACTCACCTTTATTAAAGATCGCGATGTGCCTTTCAAGACGTACTCCGTGCTCCAAGGGTGCCACTCAACTTTATTCAATTTTTAATTATGCAACATGCCCTTCAAGATGCACTATGTGCTCCAAGGGTGCCACTCAACTTTGACCGATTTTGGTAGTTGTCCAACCCTTGGAGTCAATACTCCATCAGGTGACCTTGTGAGAGACTATGGACCTCTAAGGAATAAGAACCCTGCCTTATTGCGTGCCCCTTAGAATCTTCGTGAGCGACTGTCTCAGTCCTCCCTCACGACATCGTGGATCTCTCGAACTAGGTAATTGTTAACCTACTATTCGAGCCACAATGAGAGTGCTAGTAGGCTGTGGCATGTCTGCTGCCACACCTCTCCCTCAATATCTGGTTGTTATGCATGGCCCCTTTACTCCTTAAGTGAGTCTTATTATCAAGCAATTGTCAGCCTGCATCCATCAATGAAACACTGTCAATGATCCATAAACAACATCATAATATACCCGATCATAAGTCACATATGCATAAATAGAAAAACCCAAACCATATATAGTCCACTCCCTGACTTGATCTAGAGTCCAAGGAGGTCCATTGATGCCATCGACATCATCAATATTTCAAGTGTACTACACACTTAGGATAAACCCGTCAATAGCACCTGTCTATACATAGATATCAAATAACATAACATCATAATCCAACAACATCATCATCAGAATCCATAAGCGAAACAAACAACCATATACTAAACCAGATCACTTACACGCAAATGTCCTCAAAGAATAAGTCAAATCATGTGATCTCAAGAGCGATATGTTACATACAACCCCTCTTGGTTTAAACTTCGTCCCGAAGTTTCACAATATATTTGCAGTAATTAAAGTATTTGACAAGATCCAAATGTTTATCTATAAAAAAAAAATGGAAATTGTTGGCGCATATCATATGCGTCCTCCCAGGTAGCCGAGTGTGGACTATAATTGTCCCACTGGATGATGACCTGATCAATTGTTCGATGCCGTAGCTGTGGAATGCGATGGTCCATAATGGGGATTGGCTTTGCCATGAGTGCACCCTCCTTCGACACCACAAGGAACTCATGTCTATGTCATATGTAGGATTACTATCGTAAGGTCGCAACAGATACAAGAAAAGTATCGTGCATACGCCTCCAAGAATGAGGCAAGGCCAGTCGATAGGCCACGGGTCCCTTCCTTTCCACAACTTTGAAAGGCCCCACAACCTAGGAGAGTATTTAGCACCCGTTCCAAATCGAATTGAACTCTGGTGCGGTTTCACTTGCAATAAAATCTCGATCGCCAACTTCATAGTTGTGGTCAATGCGATGCACATTAGCATAAATTTTCTTCCGATATTGCACTTCCTTAGTCCTATGTCTTATCGTTTGCATTTTTTCTTCCATTCCTTAGATCGCTTTTGGTCCTACTAGGACCCTATCCTCAATTCGATCCCAGTTTAATGGCGTCCGACACGCTCGCCTGCCGAGAAATTCACATGGTGCCATCTTAACGGTACCTTGATAGCGGTTGTGGTACACAAGCTCTACCACTAGAAATAAATATTCCCAACGTTTCTACTGGTCTAACCGATACCCATGCAACATATATTCAAAATTTGGTTTGTTCCATCGTTCTTCCCATCTGTCTCAGGGTGATATGCCGTACTAAAGTTCAGTTGTGTTCCTAAGGCCTCTTGGGAACTAGTCCAAAATCATCTGGTAAACATCGATCCTCTATCAGATATGATCCTATTAGGCACGCCATGCAATCTCATAATATTTCTCATAAAAATCTTCATTAGAGTGTCAACTAACATGAAATTGAGTTGTGCCTCCTTGCCGTCAACGACAATCTCACAATGAAGTCCATCGAAAAAACTTCCCATTCGATTCCTGAATAGTGTGGGGCTGTAGTAATTCTACCGGATGTCTATGTTCAACCTTCACTTGCTGACATTCTAGACATCTTTCCACGTAGTTGACTATGTCCGCCTTCATTCATTTCCATAAGAATAAGGGCTTCAGGTATGCCCTCATCTTCGTGACTCCTGGATGAGCCATGTACAATGCTCTATGAGCTTCTCTTAAGATCAATTTCTCAACTAGGTGTTAGGTGGTATGTAAATCCGATTATTATACATCATTAATCCGTCGTTGTCCATAGTAAATCCCTCAAATTTTGGTACCAACATGGTGTCTTGTTCGATATTTTCCTTAACCTTTTTATACCAGTCATTGTCGTGCACTAAAGTTAGAGTCTTTTCTCGAATATTCATTTGAAGAGGTACCACCGAAAATATGCGTGGTCTCTGACTCAACACATCTGCCACTTTGTTCACTGTCCCTTTTATGTAGGGAATCTCAAAATCGTATTCATTAAGCAATTCTGATCAATGACTTTGTCATGTGTTCAAGTCACTTTGCGTAAAAATGTGTTGCAAACTACAATAGTCGGTTTTCAGTTCGAATTTGCATCCAATAAAGTAGTGTCTCCACACTCTCATGGCATACACAATGGTCAACAACTCCAAGTCATGCATCACATAGTTCTCCTCATGATTTCTTAACTTCCTTGAGATGTAAGCGATCACTCAACCATCTTGCATCAAGACTCTGCTTAAGCCTTCATGGGATACATCTGTGCATACCAAGAATCCTCATCCATGTTAGGGAATTTTAGTATCAACGATATCGTCAACAACTCCTTGAGCCTTCAAAATGCTTCCATGCATTTCTCGGTCCATACAAACTTCTTGTTTTTCTTTTGCAATTTCGTAATCAGATTTGCTATTTTTGAAAAACCTTCGACGAACCGTTGATAATATCCCGCTAAACCTATGAAGCTACGTACTTTGGGTACGTTCGTCCTCGCATGCCATTCCATAATAGCCTCTACCTTTTCTGGATCCACAATGATACCTTCGCCAGAGATGACATGCCCTAAATAATGAATCCTCGATTGATAAAAAGAGCATTTCAACAGTTTCCTGTATAATTTGTTCTCTCATAAACACTGTAGTACCAGGCACAAATGTTCATCATGTTTTTTTCGCCATCCGAGAATATATCAAAATTTCATTAGTGAATACTTGAACAAACTTGTCCAAGTATTTGCAGAACACCCCATTCATCAAGCTCATGAATACCCTTGGGGTATTTGTCAGTCCAAACGGTAACATGGTAAACTCATAATGTCCAAACCTCGTTTTGAATGCAGTCTTAGGAATGTCTTCCTACTTGATCCGTAACTGGTGATATCTTGATCTCAAGTCAATCTTTGAAAACACCGTCACGCCTTTCATTTGATCAAATAAATCTTCTATTCTTGGCAACAGATACTGGTTCTTGATCTTTGACTTGTTCAATTGACGGTAGTCAATGCAGAGTCTCCATAACCCATCCTTATTTTGTATGGAAATAACAGACACACCCTAAGGTGACACACTTGGACGTATAATTCCTAGGTCGAGAAACTCCTTTAGTTGAATTTTCAGCTCCTGCAACTCAAGGGTTGACATTCGATAAGGCATTCTTGCTATCGATTCAGTTCCATGTTTTAAGTCGATGGTAAATTCCAGCTCTCCTTCGGGCGACAAACCTGGTAACTCTTCTGGGAACACGTCCGCAAACTCTTGTATTACCAGAAGGTTTTCTAATCCTTCTGCCACACCCTTGTCATTCAAGACTAGGATTGCATATAGCTTGCATCCCTTGCACATAGTCTTCTGTAGTTGTAGGGAAGAAATGAACTTTAGGGAAACTTCCTATTTTCTTCCTACAATCACTCGTCTTTGTCCCTCATCATTGGTCAAACTCAACTGTTTCGTCTTATAGTTGAGTACCGCATCAAGTGATTCCAACCAGTCCATATCAATCACAAAGTCATGAGATCCTAATATCGTGACGTACAGGTTGGCCTTCATGACAAAATATCCCAGGTTGAGGCTACAGTCCATAACCCTTCCTCCAACCTTCAACTTGGCTCCTGAAGCCATTTCCATGTGGCTAAAATAATTTTGAACAGGCCTAAACATGCCTAAACAACCGCTGCTGTGGACGAAGTTATTGTTGATGTGGTGGTACTCTTTAGGGATTTCCTCACTGAGGAGCCGATCATCGGGGTGTCGTGAACATGGATCCTCACAACATATACCGATATATTGATGTACGTTGGGCTGGCATCTGATACTGTTGCACACTTGATGTCATTCATCCATTCGATCTTGCAGGAGTCCTACCTTGACCACCATTGATCAACTCTTCCTCAGCTATGAGGGCCTTTTGGACAACATTGTGCAACGTTTGAGGCATCAATATCCTCACTTTCGCACGAATGCTGACGTTAAGGCCAAACACGAACTTGTTGACCTTGAGCTTCTCGGTGTTCATATGTGGAGCATACCTAAGCAAATCCATGGAACAAGCCTCATACTCGAGCACTGTACGACCTCTATGTCGTAATATTTTGAACTCATTGAGTTGGCACTCAATGAATTCCTTAGACAAATACCTCTCTCGGAACTGCTCCTCAAACAATTCCCATGACACATCCTCGATGACCATGTTTAGTTGAGGCAAGAGTGTCTTCCACCATAGAAGAGCGCTCCCCTTTCACTGAAATACCGCCATGCAGACTTTCATGTTGGAGGTGGAGTTGCGAAGTGTGAAGCACATAGCCAATTTCTCCAACCATGCCTCGGCGACTATGCCTTCTATGGCACCCAAGAACTCGGGAAACTTGACCTTCTCGAGTTCTCTGTGAATGCTATGAGTACTTTCTGGGGTCTGTTGTGGACCCTCAGGGGGTACATGCACCCTTGACTCATCTTTATCCAGTCGGTTAATCAAGGCCTTTGACATCTTCTGAAAGGAACTCATCAACCCAACCACATCCCCCACAACAATTTGTTCCTATCCAAAGACTTGTTCTTCTCCTTGGGGGTTAGACTCCTCTGGCATGGATGCTACTAGAGGCGTCACGCCTTTTCCCCTAGCACCACGTCGTCTACCTCCACGACATCTTCTATCCAGTATTACCGGTGCAGACAAGTTAAAAGTTTAATTAGCACTAAGTTATTAATCAAGGGTTTAATACAGTGGAAGGCGTGATGATCCATAGTCGCAGGGTTGAATCTGCTCTGATACCATATGTAACAGCCCTTCGTTATGCCTAAGAAAAAGCGAAGCACAAAATGTATTTTTTTTTGTGTTAAGAAATTAACAACAACGCATGATCACAACATCACCTAATCAACAACATCATAAGTAAAAGAAGTACAAGCTACTCATCATGGAAATCACTAATGACACATTCAACGCATCAACGAAGGATATTGACACATAAACATAAGTAGCGTAGCAGATCAACACATCATAATCATCTTGAAAGGATTTACAACACGTACAATCAGATAATGAATATAAAATGACTACCCACCCGACCTACCCTGCAAGGTTAGGACCTCCAGGACACATAAGAAATGCTCAAGCCCATGCTCCAATTTATTTTAACCATTTAAGGTCTCAAGGATGGTGACTGTTATGAGGAACAAGAAGGTGTCTACATCCCACTAACAAACAAGTCCAATCATCAACTAGATCCATCCATCAATTCTATTCATCAATTAATCATGGCACAAGGGTAATCAATATCATTATCAATCATACATCAACAATTAAATATTCGTTGCACGTGAGAGTAAACAATTCTAGAACAATCACATGTTGACTTACGTAAAGGCGCAAGAGAAAGCTAGTCACTAAATCAGTCATATATCTAATAAATTCATGACGCCAGATTAGTTAACATTTAAATTCAAGGTGCAAAAGAATAATGACGAAGCAATCACATGCCCACTTAAATTAAGGCACGCAAGTACATTTTGTTACTAAAATAATCATGCATCACCATTATTGCAAGGCGCACGGGTAATCAAGCTAAATCATTTTACATCCATCGTTAATCCAATGCGCAAAAAAACCAATAATTTAATCACAACATAATCCATGGCGCAAGGTAAATTTACAACTCAATCATTCATCAATTATTAATATTTCATTTCACCAGAGCAAATTATCGATTTATCTCATGGTGCAACCAAGCTATCTACTCAACCAATCATACATCAAATTTAAGGGAAGCGATAGTAAATTATACACATATCGTTATACATCAACGTTGTTCATAACACAAAATTCATCAACATTTATATTGTGGCGTGCAAATGATTTATTTATTTAAGTAATCACCCCTCTACATTATTCAAGGCGTGCAAGCAATCTAATTGTTAAATTGATCACACATCAACCTTAATCAAGGCGCTCATGTAATCAAATCACATCCAAACATTCAATACATATCTTTTAATACATGGCACAAAAAAAGTATCAATTCCAAATTCATGCGCAAAGTAATCATGTTTTTCAGTGAGGCTTACAATTTACATTGTAAAATCCTCAACTTAGGTGCTATTAATCTACAATAGTCCTTCAAAAATTTAACTCATACTCAAGTAAATTTGATACATCACCTATAATGCATGCGCGAATAAAATTCTTTCATTCATTTATAGACTGACCCCAAAATAAATCAAGCATTTGGTAGAGCCTTTTATTGACAGGTCATAGATATCTAAAGTGCTCATTAAAATTAACATTGAGATATAAAATGACACTTAACAACGAATATTAAAATTGAATACTTGTAGACATCATAAGGAAAAGGACACATATAAAACTATGCGATCACATTGAAAGAAGATATCTGCCTTTGAATATTACTAACTAAAATCAAATGAAACTAAAGGACACTCCAATGTGCAGGGCATCTTCTAATGCTGAAAAAAAAATGTAGGAATAAGAAAAAGGCAGGGACTTAATAAATCAGAGACATGAAGGAAAACACAGAGTTGGTAAATTCCCCAACAACGAAGAGATAATGAGGAAAGTTCTGGGAAAACAATTAGTGAGAAACACGTAGAGATAAAGAAGGTAAAAACTCATGATGGCTCCCCCACAAGCTAGCATGCTTTACACAAAAAAGATGCAGAGATGAAGATGGTAAAAATGCATGCTAGTTTCCCCCACAAGCTAGCATTTTGTACACATAAAAACGTAGAGATAAACTTGGCATAACCACATGTTGGTTTCCCCCACAGTTTGAGCACATTTTTACACCAAAAACGTAGAGGTAAGGAGGGTAAAAACTCTTGCTATTTTACCCCACAGTCTAAGCATGTTTTTACACCAAAAACACAGAGGTAAGGAGGGTAAAAACTCTTGCTAGTTTCCCCCACTATCTGAGCACATTTTTACACCAAAAACACAGAGGTAAGGAATGAATAATGCATCAAGAGACAATGGGTTTAACACTAGTAGCGTACATAAGGTCGGGTAGTTTCAATTTGTTAGATGCAGGGAACTTGAAGCAATTACATGTTGGACAAGGACGGGAACACACATATATCTTAAAAGGAAAACAAAAAATATAAATGACGAGATTACTGCAACTACATAATTTACTTAAACCTCGATAAATTAAACCTTCAATAGAATTACTCCAGAAATATTTATACAATAGAACTAAACTACATTTAAATTTGAAGCTTAATGAGTTCAATCTCAGTTTAGGATTACCATAACCGAAGGAAAAGAATATGGAGTTGTTATTCCACGCTTGCGCTCCCTCCTGTCTCCCGCTTGCTAACCGTGAAGACCTCACCGGTACCTCCCAGCCAACGCTAGGGGTACTCTTCTTCCCCCTTATCCCCCTAAGCCGCAAAGAGGCCACACACAAACACAACCAGAAAAATCTATCTCCCAGCTCGTCTCGCAAGGTTGAGCTACCACTCTCTCTTTTTCGAGCTGGCTATCCCAACTCTTACAAGAAAAATCAGTCAAAGAAATTCTGACAACCGAAATTTACGCACACCAGTCATGATCCATTCCTCCTCGTAGCCATTTCTTTTATAGATTTTTTCTTAGTGTCCACTTGCGAATTGCACATTAAATTTGTCTTTTAAAAATTAATTTTGAATTACTCTCCCTCGTACACTTGTCACCCGATCCCTTAGTTGCACCAAAAATTCACTATTTAATTTAATTAAATGTCAATTTCCCTCACCCATCCTAAAAGCGCTCATAGATGTCCGTTTATTCCCTCTTTTCCCTTTTTAATGGTTGACGCCTTTCTAAAACTTTGTTGTGTTTAATTTAGGAAGGTTCTTTAGTTAGACTAGACTAGATTCCTTTCTATGCTTCCACATTCCTTTTTATATTTATTTCCTTTCTTATCTTAGTTCCAATTTGGTATTCTTTTGCACACATTTGTATAATTAAATCTTTAGATACAAGTTTTTTTACTCTTTCAATTCCTAACTTGATTTTTCTTCATCCCCCATCATTTATTAAATTTATAGTTTAAATTTTTGTCTTTTTACCCACTTTAGACTTAGGTTCAAAATTTTAAACTAGGCTTAGAATTTTTAAGGAGATTTTATAATTAATAAAAATTACTCATTTAATAATTATTTTAAGTCTGACCATGTCAAAACAAATATTGTTTTCTAGGCATCTAGGTTCATTGACTCACCTTTATTAAAGATCGCGACGTTCCCTTCAAGACACACTCCGTGCTCCAAGGGTGACACTCACCTTTATTCAAGTTTTAATTATGCAACATTCCCTTCAAGATGCACTACATGCTCCAAGGGTACTGCTCGCCTTTGAATGATTTTGGTAGTTGTCCAACCCTTGAAGTCAATACTCCATAATGCGACCTTGTGAGAGACTAAGGGCCTCTAAGTAATAAGGACCTTGCCTTATTGAACGCCCCTTAGAATATTCACGAGCAACTGTCTCAGTCTGCCCTCACGGCATAGTGGATCTTTCAAACTAGGTAATCATTAACCTAAAATTCAAGCCACGACGAGAGTGCTAGTAGGATATGGCAGGGTTGATGCCACACCTCCCCCTCAATATCTGGTTGTTGTGCATGGCCCTTTTACTCCTTATGTGAGTCTTATTAGCAAAAATCGTCAGCCTGCATCCATCAACGAAACAATGTCGATGATCCATAAACAACATCATAATATACCCGACCATATGTCACATATGCATAAATAGAAATACCCAAACCATATACAGTCCACTCCCCGACTTGATCCGGATTCCAAGGAGGTCCATTGATGCCATCAACATCCTAAATCTGTCAAGTTTCCTGCACACTCAGGAGAAACTCGTCAATAACACCTGTCTATACATAGATATCAAATAACATAACATCATAATCCAACAACATCATCATTAGAATCCATAAGCGAAACAAACAACCATATACTAAACTGGATCACTTGCATGCAAGTGTCCTCAAAGAATAAGTCAAATCATGTGCGTGCAAGAGCGAGATGTTGCTTGGTTTGGGTTTAGTTTTTTAATTTCCATTTCATCATCGAGTTGATGCACTATGTCTTCTTCCTTTTGTCTTCCACAATGTGAATTCACAAATTGGACATGATTCGAGGCCCCATATTGGTCTCCTTTGTTCATATTGATGACCATGTTCCAAACCATATTACATTCAGCCTCTAGGACTGTCATTTGACACTTCTATTGTACAATTGTGCCCATGATTATTGCAACCAAAGTAACTACCTCTTATTCATTCTCATGAATTTATGTTGTGGCTGTAAAGATTGATGTTCTATTGGCTTGAATGGATTCTTCATAGTTTCTTAACACCCTCTCGATCTCCCTCAGTTCTCGATAATACATAATGAGATGGTGTAGAGAGGTCTTCTAACCACCTAAAATACACCAATCATTGAGATGAACATAGACCTTGCAGACTATGATGTGCCAAAGAAGGAATCAAACATGGCTCCAATATACCTAGTCAAAGAGACTAGGACAGAGTCACAAAAATCCAATAGAGAAAACCTCCTCCAAAAGAAAGAACAAAGAGACCATTAAAATCCCCACAACCCGAATTTTTTTTGAACTTAGTGCCCTCCAATGCCAAGAAACCTAATGAGTGCAATTTCCTTCCACTATAAAGCCTATGTTGTCTTCCCATAACAATAATCTATTCAAAGTCACTCCAACTTGAGACGGGGGAATAGAGAAAGACCCAAATTGTGACAAGAAACACCTATAGAGATTATACAAAAATAATCAAGCCCAACAAATAAAAAATCCCCTAGTTTGGATGATAGGGGGGAGGTTTATCAATGTTTAAAAACACTACACCAATAAAAATCCCTAAATAGAAAACATACCTCGCTAGATTTGCTTGATCTCCTGGCAACTAGATCCTTCTACATCACATTGCATACCAATAAGCCATAATCCCATCATGACACATGAAAATACCTCACTAAGATTCATAATCGCATAGAGGCATGTGTCTGGGCATGTGACAAAGAGACTCATGTCTCTTCTCTTAATTTCCTTTGCTATACATTCGAGTTACCATGAGTTTACCCATGTGATGCCTTAAAGTGATTCTACGTTGCTTGGTCCAAATGTTGAAATATTTATGGAATGGGTAGATCATACTTATTTCCATTGATGCTAATGACTCCCTCTTTTACAAGGGTGGATTGATTAGAAAATCCATCCACAATTTAATTATTCTCCCAGATCACTTGAAAGAATTTGATACTAGTGAATTTGATAACCTATTTTTTTTCTCATTCTAACACCGAAGCTAGTATATTATCAATAGTTGTAGTCCTTGAGACCATTTTGTTGATGACAGTATTCAAATCACCCACCATTATCAACAATTGAATATTAGATTCAATGGCTAATCTCAATCCTTGCATTAAAACATAGGATTTTGTTGTGTTATTAGAAACAATGCCTAAACCCCAAGCAAACAACAATTCTGTTATTCCTCTAGGGCTCATAATAACCCCCTCCACACTTTCCACCCCATATAGTGTTCAAAAATAAATATTTTACAAAACAAATTCTATCATCAACTAAAAACATATACCAGAGATATATAGTTGCATAGTCTTATCTTCCAGGATTGTTTTCTTTACAATAAACAAAAAATATAAGGATATAAATAGAACTAGATCCAAGACTCATGTTCATAATCCAAAGTGTTTCCTTCCTGCTGAATTGATACCATACAAATTCCTCAATCCAACTCTATTCAAGCTTTGGAGAGTTCATTTGCTATCCTGTCCATGTAGATGTGTGAAAAATATATTTCTGAGAAAGTTGGTATAAGTGATTGTACTTTGTTAAACAAGGCGTTGTAAAGTAAAGTTTCTCAATGTTATTTCCTTCCGCATCCACTATATATAAGGAAGTGAATCACCATATATTTGAAGATAAAAAACTCCTAATTCTTGATCCAATTTTAGAACCAGTTAGAGGGCCATCAAGGTGCAAAAATTATTTGATTCTGACCCAATTCCAACTTTGAATCTTAAACTATAATTTGTGATAAAAACAAAATTCCTCTTGCTCCACCCTTAAGAGGGGTCCCTTGAGAGGCACCATAAAATTATGTCCGTAGAAATTTCATATCTACTATATCTTTCAAATGACCAAGTGATGATTATTTTTCCTGAGGTTGATGGAAAGCATTCATTATGTGTAAATCTTGGACAACACATTTTAATGGTAGAGTCTCTTTGCATTCAAACAATTATAGGTTCCCAAACAACCAAACTCCCCATGCAATGTTTGATGGAAGCACTCTAATATTTTTTGTATCCTTGTTAGTATACCATGACCTTAAATCCACTTCAACATCCTCACCTAACCAAACATTTTGGAGTCTTATCATCCTCTCCACTTCCTTTGTAAACAAAGCAAGACATACTGATCTGTATGTTTATTTCTTCTGCTTTCTGACATATAATGCACCATATGAGACCAAGAAGGGTCCTCCTCTATAGTATGTCCCATGTAGGAACCCTATTATTTAATATCAACCACATAATTTTTTTGATTTGGTTGGACATTTTAGTTTCCATAATATTTTCCACCACCACATGATGTTCCTCTCTTCCCTTAACAAGTGCTTTATAACCTACTTTTGGAACTTAATCCCTCGAAGGGTATAGGGACCACAATAGTTTATCACCATCCTCTCTAATCCTAACATTATTGTATTTCAAAAATCCCGTGTAATATTTCCATTCAAAAATAAACTTTTCCTCAATACCTAACCCCCTCCAGGTCAACCATTCATGTGTCCAAATGTTTGATCTTTGCTTGTTTTCAACCTGTATTAGCATATAGTAACCTTTATTCCTTGAATCTAAGATCAATTATACTAAAAATATGTGTCTTCCTTTACTGCCCACCCATGGATCAAGTCCTATATGGACTCGGTCACCTTTACCAACTTGTCATACCAACCAATTTCCCACGAAATGGAAAGCATAGATTAGTGCTTTCCACATCATTGAAACATTTTGTACTTGCTTTTCAGGTTTCTTGACCCATTGTTCCACTGTATTTGATGCAATTTATTTGTCTTTAATTACTTGAACCCATAGACCAGTTCCTTGAATTAATATCCATATATTTTTTGCTGCCAATGCTTTTGAGAAGAAGAACGAGTTCTTTAAACCCTATCCTCCATTTGATTTTGGAAGGGCTATTTTCTTCCATGATGCCAAAGAAAAGCCTCTTTTCTCATTGTCTCAAGACCATATGTATCTATAGAATAGCTTCTTAATGACTTCTAGGACCCCTTTTAGGATCCATGCCATAAACATCCTAAAAATAGGTATTGCTTCTAGTACACATTTGACCAATACCGGACGTCCTCCTCAGGAGATCCACCTATTACACCATGTGTTTATCCTCTTTTCCACCTATTTCGTTAAAAATAGTCAATATATTTTTTTATACATGTTTGGTTTCAAATGGAATCCCAAGTACTTTAGTCCCATGTCCAGGTCTATACATTGAAAGGAAGAATTTGTGAAATGTAATTCCTTTCTTGCTCAGGAATACCCACAATTAGAGGTTTGATTTGTCTAGATTTATTTTCATTTCTGTTGCCTTACATAATAAATTCATTATTTCCTTAAAATTCTCTATCTTCCTTCTTGAGCCCTCACAAAAAATTATGATTTCATGAACAAAAAGAAGATGTGTATACATTTCATGATTGATTAATTTCAACTTCTTTAAAACTACCATTTTCGAAAGCCTCTTTTATCAATCTTCTTAGAACATCAACAATTAAGAGGAAAAAGAGAGGGGATAAGGGGAATCCATGTCTTAAGCCTCTTCTTGTCTTGAAGAAGGGTGATGCTACCCCATTAATCATAACAAAAAAATATGTAGGTCTTATACAATTCCTTATCCATACTGCAAATTGGTGATTGAAGCCTAAATGGATAAGAAGAAATCCTAAGATAAAGCCAACTTACCTTGTCATATGCTTTGGAAAGGTCCACTTTGACCATGATAAACTTTCGGTTCCCCTTTTTTATGGAATGGATTTCTTCTTGAGAAATCCCTATAGCCTCATGTATTTGTCTTTGTTCTAAGAACCCAAACTGTTCATTAGAAAATTTCCTTGACAAAACCTTCGTTAGTTTATTGGATATTTCCTTGGAAATGTTTTTATAAATGAAGTTGCATAAAGAAATTGGTTTGAATTTTTCAAAGGATGTAGGATTATCATCTTTTAGAATCAGTGCAATAAAATTAGTATTGAATGCTCCAAGCATCTTTCATGTTCTTCTAGATGCCCCAACCACCCTTCTTAAATCTTCTCCTATAAACTCAAAGCACTAATAAAAAGTTTCACATGCATGATATCTGGCCCTGGGATTTTATTCTTTTGGAAACTTTGAATAATCATAAACAATTATTCTTTCCCAAATTCCTTCATCAATGCTTGGTTTTCATCAACATTGAAAAAACATGGGAAGGAATTTGATAGTTTTATAACCTTTATAATGGTGACTTGAGTGTCTTCTTTAAAGAGAGATGAAAAGAAATAAACCACTTCTTCTGCTATCTCCTTAAAATTGGTTTCCCATGTACCATATTCCCTTCCTATTTTCTAGATTGAGTTAAGTTTTTCCTACAGTTTGCACATCTACAAAAAAAACTTGGTGTTGTCTTTTCCTACCTGAAGCCATAAGGCCATGATTTTAAGCCTCCATTTATTTTCTTTTTCTAGAAGTGATTTCATCTATTTATCCTCCAGCCTTTTTACCTCTATTTTCTGTTCCTTTGTTATATATCCAAACCCTACACCACTATAATGTACTGCCAAAGCTTCCTCCACTTCCCTAATGGTTTTTTCATCCTTCTTCTTTTTGTCCTTTACCCATCTTATAGCTACCTTTTTGGATTTTTCAAGTTTTGATGGAACTGAATGGGAGCATATTATCTCAAGCTTCCATTGAATGGAACACATACATATTTTAACTTTATTTTGAACTCCTCTTACTTAATCCATTCTAGGTTCAATTTGAAATGGCTAGTAGGTTTCTCCTAGGTAGGGGTTATTTCCAACACGAATGGATGATGGTTTAAATCCCCTCCCGAGGAGACATATTGTTTTATTTTGGTTGCTTAGTCAAGGAAATACTTAGAAATGAAGAAAAAATTAAGCTTCTTTGCTATATTAACCTCTCTGGTTCTCTTATTGGTCAAAGTAGGGTTCAATTTTGTTGGTTCCATGTCCAATAGTCCTACTTTTTCTAGTTTTTCCAAAAAGTAACCTAAGAGAGAGTTCTCTTGAGCTATTGGTCCCCAAATTTTTGAGACTCCCAAATTAAATTTTATATATTCTCCCACTACCACTAAACCAAAGGGTAACTAATTCTTATTGAATAATATGTCCCAATAATATTTGTCCATGTACAATCCATATACATTCAGAACATAATTTTGTTTTCTAAGATCCAGAGAGAAAAAATTAGTCCATAGACTTGAAGTAAAATCCCAAGAATTAGAAAGGGTAAAATAACACTTCTTCCACCTTGTAATCCCCCCCCTAACTTCCCTGTCACATCAATATAGCTAAATTCCCAGTTTCTAAATTTTTTTGACAACTCCTGAATAATTTTCTCCCCATCAGTCATAATTTATTGTAGAAGAATGATAGAGGGATTTAATTCCTTTATTAGTGTTTTTAGGGATATTTTTTTGAGGGGTTGGCCAACCCTCAGAAATTTAAGGTCATCATAATCATTTTAAACCCTCTTTAGAAGAATTTTTTCCAAGAGCCCCAATTAGTGACAACTTCTCTACACATTTTATTTATGAGGAAGCTTGTTTTTTTTGCTAAGGACATAGATGCCATCCTTCCCCTATGAGGGAATTTTTTTCTCTAATTCACTATGACCCAATCCCCCTTCCACTCTTCCTAGGAAACCCATAATTCCTTTAACCCTCTGTCTAATATTATACTTTAATAATTCGACTCAGGGGAAATTTCTATTGGTCTCCTTAATTTTTGAATATGTGCGAATATTGGCCAAGGGATTTAAACTGGATCTCCCTTTTTTCGGGCTCTCTTTTACCCCAGGAATAGGGATAAGTGGAGGAGGGTTAGGGATATTTATTATTGAGAACTGGGTAGGAAATATTTTGGAGGTTTAATACTCTTATTTTCATCATTCAAACTTCATGTCTCAAAATTACGATTTGCATCAAATTTCCTTTTATCAAAAGAGGGAGAAATTAAAGGCTTACCTAGAATCGCTAAGTCTTCTTTTCTTGCATTCGAGGCTTCCATAAACTATTCCTTCATATGGATGGTTTCCAATGACCGAGATATCATTTCTGAAGGCACTTCCTTTGGACAATTTGCAATCCCAGTTTCCCCCAGATTCAATTTCATCTTCAAATTTAAATTCCTCCATTGCAGGACATCCTTGTCATGTTTTGAAATTGAATTCAATGTTCATATCTTTTTTTTGTAAGTGAGAGAGCACTCAAATGCTAAGTTTCCATAGTAATGAAATCAATCTCATTTGAAGGGTATTCCTTCGTAGTATGTTTTCAAGTAATACTAGTTTGATCCACTCCTTATATCCATTATTTCAGCCAACCCTTTACTTATGTCCAATCCAACAAGGATACAAGCAATACCTGGGTTACCAATGTTTTTATAAGACGATTCCACTTCATTGAATGTACCAAGTGCATTCCCAATTTCCTAAAAACTACCTTCTAACCACATAACCAATGGAAGCCTTGGAATCCTAACCTAGACTAACAATATATCCAATCTTGAATATTTAGCATCAAAATTGATATGGCATTTCTCGATATAGAGTAGTTTGGCTCTCCATTTTAATCATTTATGCAAGATATTTTCAACATATCATAGCATCATACCTTCAAGGATTTGGTATTCATTCTCCTACTTGGAAACCAACCCACTATCACTAGGTCCTCCATCCCTATAATCTCATTTAGACTTGTCTGCTCACCCATGACTAAATTGACCAATTCCTATTTCATTTTGACACATTTTCTTTGCTTTTGATTCCTCTCACCTTCCAAATCATGAAACCCTAAATTATACGAGATTTAAATTGTAGAGCCACTCATGCGATTAAATTCCAATTGCTTTCTTATGAAACCTAACTCTGTCTGTTGCTCAAAATTGGTGTTGAGCCATAAAACTGTGGAGCAGTTTCACTACAGTTCTCTGCTAGAGAAAATGTGCCTTAAGAACTATTAACTACTTTTCTCAATGCTTCATACTCACCACCCCATTGGGATAACACTCAAATTTCCTCCAGATTTGGCTTGGAACAATTCTCCACAAGGTTTATGGATTGACAATTATGATTCATGATGAATGCATCACCCAAAACCAACACCCTATCCTTTGTCAAATCTCTATCTCATGGACCAGAATCAGACAAGGCTTATGAAAACTCTTTAATGATAGTGATGGTCTCATCTTCTAGTGGATTAGACCCTAAAAAAATGCTTCTATGGATTCAACTTGGCATCAGGAGAGCTTAGTTTTGGGTAGCCCAATATCGAATGGCCCTCGAGTGGTTCATCCGAGTAGTCTATCACTTCTTCCTCCATAATCAACATGGATATAGTCTCCCTAACCTTTAATCCTCCTATGTGCTATTGTATATGTATGCAATGGTAACCCTAATCCTCCATTTTTCAAAACCACTTCACCAAACTAGGTTGATGAGCTCTCACACTTATGGACTGATATTTCAATGCCCATTGGTATGCAAGACCCTAGATAAGGGAGATGAAAAAATGAGCACCTAGGTTGGTTGATCTATAGCAGTTGATATGTGTATGTGGAATCTAAACCATATCTATGAAAAGAGACACCGACAGAACATTAAAGAAGGCATACACATAAACTAGGAGAGGGCATATGTCGCAAGTTTCTTTCAGATGTGAAGTAATAGATTTATATCCATTAGAACATGTATGTTGTAGATGGATCCATCATAATGCAGTGATTTTGGATGGCATGGGGGTAGTTTAGCATTGAAGAGGAGAGACACCCACACACTGGGAACCTTAGAGCTTCTCCTCATCCAACTAACTCACCCACATAATCTCTCTTTCTCTGATATAAATATATTTATATTTATATTTGGTTAACATATAGCATTATTATTATTCATTGTAAGTACTATATTTTATTTTAAAGTCGACATATGATGATTTACCAATGATAACAATATTTCTATGTAAATATCATATTTATATTATTTCTATTCATGGGTAATTATAATATCTTTCTTTATAACATTTTTTATATTAGGTGTACATGTCAAATATATCTCTTTCATATATAGAGATATTTTTATTTATGTTTGTATGTATATTTAGTTAACATATCATATCACTATTGTTATTTTTATTCATGTTTGTTTCTATATTTAGTTAACATATATTGCATTGCTATTATTATTTGTTATAAGTATTATTTTTTCTTTTGAAATCAACATATGGTGACGTAAGTGTTACCCACTTGACAAATGCAATAGCAATTTTACCATATTGGGCTATGGATGTACCTTGCTACTCTTGGTGCAACCAACATAGTTATATCTATTAAGAATCAAGAGGGATCAAATCTATTGTGTAATTTTTTTGATCATTTAAGATGGATTTAGGTGCAAATAAAGAGAGGGGTAACAATATTTCTATTTAAATATCATATCTATAATTTCTATTGATGTGTAAATATAGTATCTCTCTTTCTATCTCTTTATATAACAATTTTTATATTAGATGTATATATCAAATCCCCCTTTCAAATATCGAGATATTTTTATTTCTGTTTGTATTTATATTTGGTTAACACATAATATTATTATTTGAAGTATTATATTTTCGTTTGAAGTTGACACATGATGATTTGATGATGTAAATGTTTATCCACATGACAAATGTGACAACAAGTTTATCATACTAGGCTATAGATGTACTTTGGCTACTCTTAGTGCAATCATATATAGATATATTTTTGTATAACTTTCCCAAATATATTGTTACTTCACATATAAACCCGAAGATAAACAAACTCAATCTAATATTTTGTGGGTAATCATTTTATATGTAATTAACACTGATCCAAAAAGGATCCAGAGAATACTAAAGACAACTCTGAACTCACAGAGGCAACTAAGGATGCTCATAATGGCCTCAGTAGATAAAGAAAGGGAAAAAATTCAAAGTTCTCAAAACTAAGTGGAAATGGCATCATCGCGAAGAGCGCATCAGAATCTTTCCAACGATGCAAATGGCTCATCAAACAGAGTTACGGATCGAAAGATATTTGCGGTCAAAGTTTCGTCAACCTAGCCCAGTCAACAGGGGGATGAGTCAACATCCGTAATGCTGACGTCAACATCAATACAGATGATGTCAACATTAGTACATATGATGTCAGTATTCGTACAACATATGTGGCACACACATGAAGGTGACATGTGTCATGCTGATGTGGCAATACCAGAGGCTGCAATGTGTCACTCATATTTGGCATTTCTGGGTCATTTCGTGGACCAATAAAATTGCACCACATGGCAGTCCTTACAACCACATGACAATCTATACAGTGACGTGGCCACTGATGTGGCAGGTTGAGTTGGCAGCTGAGTTGGGAGACCATACACTGACATGGCAGGGTGATTGTACAATGGTTGACGTGGCCCAATGGTTGGATGCCATGTGGCCCAATCATGGGCTACCACGTGGTAGTGGGAAAATTCCCAATGACAACCCGAGAACGAATTGTCAAAAAAATATATAGTAAAATATTTGGCGGGTCGGCCAAATCTGGTGACCAACCATCATATCTAGAACGCTGCTAAACTCGGCGGGAGAAACCAATTCAAATATATACATTGTTACCACGAATACCCAAAAGGGGAGGCCCGTGGGCTCAACCCTGGGACCTCCCCCTCTATTAACCCCTTAATACATGCTCCGATTACCATAAGGCAAATGACCTTCCATTTATTAGAAGGCCACGCTTTTTTCTTAAAAGGTGAATCCGCCCAGGTTGCAGAGGAAGGCATGGGAGGGTACAGACCAACACAGTTTTTGAGACGTTTTTCTCAGCATTTATTGCAAGGCACAAAAATCGAGACAAAGTTTCTCTTGGGCTTGGGAGTATCAGAGTCAGATTGAAGCATTGAGATAGTCATTTTTGGGTAATTCGATGCCACGAATTCAATGGTGTTGTTTCTTTTTTGATTTGAGCAAAACTTCTAGAGCTTGATTTCAGAATGAGGTATACTTATGTATTTTGCCAAATTATTTTGTTGAGTTAATAAAAATGCCTACCCATTTGAGAGCAGGACCCGGAGACGTAGTCCACCAGGGACGAACTTCATTATCAAGTTTTTTGTGTTCATATTTGATGCTTATGTCTCTTCATTATTGAGCTTTTCCTTCTTTAATGGTGCACTTTAATTTATGCTCATTTAATGCAATTCTTTATAAGTCACTCGATGAAAAGATCCCATATCATGTTGGTATCAGAGCAATCATCTTTGAGTTGAATTGTTGAGTGTGAATGCATACTAGGGCCAAGCATAAACATGGTGAAGGAACTCTTAATACTTTCAATCCCAAAGTTGGCCGTGCATCCCGAAGGAAGAAAATGGTAGAAGAGGACAAGCGTGATGAATAGGGGAAAAAATTCCATATGGTCTTTTATCGCATGTCAGAAATGGTCGAACAAATGTATGTAGACTATGAGAAGAGGATGAAGAAGAAAGGGAAGAAAAAGGAAGCACATGCTGATGATGATGCTTCAGTAAATCAAGGGGATGGAGGAGACCCTTCCGAGCCTCCATCTTCGCCATCAAGTTCTATTTCTTCTTCCTCTGAGAATTCTCAGCTTTCTCATCATTCTATCCATAAAGCTTCTTTTAAGAAACCATTATTAAAGCTTGATGTGAAATTTTCTTTACCTATGTTTAATGGAGATTCTAATCCTGAAAAGCTATATAATTGGATCCGTCATGTTGAAGTATATTTCCGTGTTCAACATATTGATGAAGAGGGAGTTAAAGTGCAACTAGCTTCTCTTTGGCTGGAAGGAACCACTCTCGTATGGTGGGAGAGAAAACTTTAGGACATAAGTAACTGTGGTAATCTTCTTTCCTCATGGTCAGAATTTAAATCAACGATAAGGAAGCAATTTTATCCATTGGTTTATTTACATAAAGCAATGATGGAATGGAAACCTTTAAGACAAAGTAAAGGTCAAACTATACAAAATTTCACAGAAGAATTTAGGAAGAAAGCTCTTGCATTAAACATTGCTTTGGATTCTTATGAAACTTTAATGAAGTATATTGGCGCACTTCACAGTTATATTTCTCATACTTTTCTATTGTTTAACCCCACCAGTCTTGATGAAGTTTGTGTGCAAGCCACTCACCTTTTGAACAAGGGAAATCATGTTCAAGAAGATCCCACAAAGAACCTTCCAATCTCCCACATAAGCCATTTAAGAAGTTTAAAAGGAAGGGCAATAATACCACCATAGTGACGAGAGAAGGAGGAAATCCATCTTGCACTCATTGCAAGAAAAGTGGTCACGATGATGAACACTGTTGGAAACTACATCCAGAAAAGAGACCGAAACAGTTCGGTGGAAAGGGGAAGAAAAAACCCGTTGCTACAGTGCAACAAGATCTTGGTTTCGATTCAGGAGATGAAGGAAAGATCACAGTGGTTGGAGTACAAGGTAAAGATTCCCTTCATACTAGTTCAAATTCCAATAATGAATCTCATAATGATGAACGAACGAGGAATGAATTATTTCATATAAGGGTTGTATCTAAACACACTAAGATAGATACATTATTTGATCTGGGTTCCCAAGTAAACTTGATATCTGAAGCACTTGTCAAAAATATGGGTCTTGAAACGAAACCACATCCAAAGACTTATTCTCTTGGTTGGGTATGTGATAAAACAAAACTTAATGTCACCAAACAATGTAGGGTCAGATTTGCTATTGCTTCAAAGTTGATTGATGAAGTGGATTTGGATGTTGTATCACTTGATATATGTGGCATAGTGTTGGGGAGTCCTTATATTTATGATAGAAAAACAATCTTCTTTCGTCATGAGAACAAATGCCACCTTACTAAGGGGCAAGTGGAATATATTGTTAGAGCTCACAACATGAGGGTAAACACAACACTTGTTAGTGAAGGACAAATGAAGAGACTCATAAACACTAATAAGAGATATGTACTTATGGTCGTAAGGGAGAAAGATGTCGGAACATTCGACACTTTCCAAGGATGTGATCCTTATCATAAGAAACAATTAATTGATATTGTTTCTAAGTATGATGATATTTTCTAGGAACCAGATGGATTACCTCCTAAGAGGGAAATCCAACATGAGATACATCTTCAACATGATTCTCCTCTTCCTAATGTGGGAATGTACTTGATATCAGTTCTGGAGATGACAAAGATCAAGAAGTAGGTACAAGTATTATTGGATCAAGGGGTCATCAGGCCCAATTCATCTCCTTGTGGTTCTCTAATCGTGATGGTGCCAAAGAAATATGGCACATGGTGAATGTGTGTTGATTACCAGGCCTTAAATAAAATCACGATGAAAAATCGATACCCTCTTCCTTGTATAGATGATTTACTTGATCAATTAAAGAATGTTGTTTATTTCACTAAGTTGGATTTGTGCAGTGAATACCATCAGATCAAGGTTGCATAACATGATGCATGGAAGAATTCCTTTAAAATGAAACATGGATTGTTTGAGTGGTTAGTTATGCCGTTTGGGCTTTGTAATGCTCCAACAATTTTCATGCATGTGATGAATGATGTATTCAGGCCTTTTCTAGATGATTTTGTGATTGTATATTTAGACGACATTCTTATTTTTAGTGGGACTTGGGATGAACATGTGAGGCATGTAAAAAAAATATTGGATACTTTGAAAAGGGAAAAGTTGTATGTAAAACTGTCCAAATGTGAATTTGGTAAGACTACACTTGTGTACTTAGGTCATATTGTAGGAGGAGGACAATTAAAAATTGATCCTTCCAATATTGATGTAATTGTAAATTGGCCTGAGCCCAAAAGTGTAACCAAGATACAAATATTCTTAGGTGCAGTCTAGTATTGGAGGAGGTTCATTTCAAACTTCTCCTTTATAGCAGCTCCTTTGCATGCCTTAACCAGTGTGAAGAACACTTTTCAGTGGGGAGGAAAGCAACAAAAATCTTTCGACACTTTGAAGGAAAAGATCAGTACCACACCAATATTAGCACTGCTGAATCTTAAACAACCTGTTAGCGATATTTCTTGTATAGGGGGGTAGAACGCAAAAGAAGGGGTAAAAACCCACTTGTCCAAAGTTTCGGGCGACAATGCGCCCGTGGTAAACAACAAGCAAGACCGGGCGGTCCAGATTTGCGCGCCCAGATCGAGACAGATTCCAGCGGATACGCCATGGGTGCAGTATTGATGCAATATCATAAGCCTATCTGTTACCACTCTAAAACTTTTAACCAAGATGTTGTTAACTATCCTACATATGATAAAGAGTTGTATGCATTAGTTCAAAGAGTAAAGAAATAGAAACACTACTTGTTAGGGGAGGAATCAATCATACATACAGATCACCAACCCTTACAATATCTCCAAGTACAAACCAAACTGCAACAATCTCGACATTACAAATGGATGGGTTTTCTACAACAATTTCATTTGGTAATCAAGTACAAAAAGGGTACAAGTAACAAGGTAGTTGATATGCTTTCTAGACCTCATATTGCTGCTTCTATTATTTTGAAGAATATTTTTTTATCTCATGATAGCTATGTGGAACAATATGCCATTGATGAAGATTTTAAAGAAGGATATGAGAAGCTAACCCATGGTGCACAAGTAGAGAACTATTGTCTACATGGAAAACTACTCTACTATCTTGGAAAGCTGTGTATTCCTACAAGTGAACGAGTCCATGTAATATGAGAAGTTCACACTTCTCTTGTGTCTAGGCATTTTGGGGTAGGAAAAACTATGGCGCATTTGCAGAGGTTTTGTTATTGGCCTCAAATGAAAGAAATTGTAACTAAACATGTAAAGGGGTGTGTGATGTGTTCTACTTGTAGGCCCACTAACATAAAACTGGGGCTATACTCACCACTACTTGTTCCATCCCATCCATGGGAAAGTTTCTCCATGGATTTTGTAGGGGGTTTACTAATGTCAAAAGGGGGTCATGACTATTTGTATGTTGTAGTGGATAGGTTCAACAAAATGTGTATCTTAATGCCATGTAAAAATCAGATCATTGCTGAGCAGATTGCTAATCTCTTATTTCAATATGTTTGGGTTCACTTTGGGTTACCCACATCCATTATCTCGGATTGAGATACTCGATTCCTTGGGGTTTTTTGGAAAAGCTTGTGGAGAATGATGAACACCAAATTGAAGAGGAGCACTAATTTCCATCCATAGACCGACGAACAGACAAAGGTTGTAAATTGAACAATGGTACTTTTGTTTCGAGGCTACTGCAACAAGCATCCCAAGTTATGGGATGAATAGATACCCTATGTACAACATGCTTACAACCGAGCCTTACATTCCTTCACTCAGTGTTCGCCTTTTGAGACATGTTTCAGGTACCTACCTAAAGTTCCTTTGGACTTGATGTATGGGAGATATGCCGATTCAAATGAAGAAAGACAAGAGGATAGAGCCCACAAGTTCATCTATAGGATCTAACAGGTGCACCAGGTAGTCAGGAAACAATTGGAGAAAAGTCAAGCACAATATAAAGCTCAGCATGACAAACACATGGTTGATCATCAGTTTTAGGTTGGAGACCAGGTATGGCTTCACATCAACAAGGAGAGATTGAAGGGTAAAGGCAAGAAACTCAAGCCCATTCATTATGGACCCTTCACTATTTTGGAGAAAAGTGGTACCAATGATTTTCGTCTGGATCTTCCACCTTATATGCAGATTTACTCAATTGTAAATGTAGAGAACTTGAAACTTTTTGAGCCTCCCATGATCATGGATCAAGATGAGGAAGTTTCAATACCTTTAGTTGATGAGTTTTCTCCTAAGTACTTGGATGAGTTAAAGGAAGATATCATCCTAGATAGAAGGACGAAGACTTCACGCATGGGTGATGTTGATTATTTTCGAGTAGGCTTAAAGGGCACACATCCAAGCAAGGCAAAGTGGATTGAGAAGGACAAGGTGAGATAAATTTTCCCTCACTTATCTGTTGATTGATGAAATATTTTGGTGGTTCAAAAAGCTCTCAGTGGGAAGGCGTGATCCAAAAAGGATCCAGAGAATACTAAGGACAACTCATAACTCGCAGAAGCAACTCAGGACGCTCAAAATGGCCTCAGTAGATAGAGAAAGGGAAAAAAATTCAAAGTTCTCAAAATGTAGTGAAAATGACATAATCACAAAGAGCGCATCACAAGATTTCCAACGACACAAACGACTTGTCAAACGAAGTTACAGATTGAAAGATATTCGCGGGGTCAAAATTTGGTCAACCTAGCCCAGTCAACATGGGAATGAGTCAACATCCGTACTGCTGACGTCAACATCAATACTGATGACATCAACATTAGTACAGATTACAACAGCATCCGTACATCATACGTGGCACATGCATGAAGGAGACAATGTCATGCTGACATGGCAGCACCAGAGGCTGCCACATGTCACTCATATTTGGAATTTCTGGGTCATTTCATGGACCAGTAAAATTGTGCCACGTGGTAGTCCGTACATCCATGTGGCAGTCTGTACAATGATGTGGCATGATGAGTTGGCAATTGAGTTGGGAGATCGTACACTGATGTGGTAGGGTGATTGTATAGTGACTGACATGGCCCAATGGTTGGCTGCCACATGACCCAATTATGGGTTGCCATGTGGCAGTGGGAAAATGCCCAATGACAACCCAAGAACGGATTGTCAATATATATATATATATATATATATATATATATATATATATATATATATATATATATATATAAA
>ML785327.1:379669-404411 GCA_009831015.1 Picea engelmannii | reverse complement strand
TTAACCTTTGTTGTGGATATATGTTCCTCTTCTAGATTCCATTGGAATAATGCTTCAACACAATAAAGATTTTTGCTAACATCTCATATTTGATGCAACACCTCATGTTGCTACAACTCCAAATGCACGAACTCTAGACGTTGCAACTTCAAGCTCTATGGAAATCTCTTTGCACATGGAAGCACTTAACAACATGACGTCACCATGTTGCAACTCCGAGCTTCAATATAAAAAATATGGCTACAACATCTCGTATTGGATGCAACACCTCATGTTGTTGATGCGGGTTCCTGTTCTAGATTCCACTAGAATATTCCTTTAGCAGAATAAATATTACCACAACATCTTGTATTTGATACAACACCTCATGTTGCTGCAACTCTAGACTCTAAAAATCCTGATGCTGCAACTCTGAGCACTATGGAAATATCTTTGCACGTGGAAACACTTAACAACATGACATCACCATGTCGTGACTCGAGATGATGCAATTTTGACCTTCAACACTATAAATATGGCAACAACATCTCGTATTGGATGCTGATGCAGGAGCATCGCTCACGTCAAGCGAGCCAACGCGAGAGCAGAGGACAGCTGGACAAACTAGCAAACTTCTTTTTGAATTTCACCTTGATATGGTTGCGCCAAACATTAATGTGAAGAGTTAATGAAGCGCATTTTGTATATGTAATGGACCTTGATCGGATAAGCTCTCGTCCTTAGGTAGCTGAGGCATTTAATAGACTTAATGCTGTTAGATAGAAAATTTAATTATAGATTTGATAGTTTAGGAGTTCGAGAGGGAGAACGGAATATAGACACCCTCCTTTGTACATTGCAACGTTGTTGATGATTCATTCATCCAGGAGCAATAAGAGAAGAGCCGAGCAGAGAATTGTAGGAAGAACACCCATGTACAGAGATTGAATTAATAGGAGAAGGCTTTGATTCAATTCCATGGTTATGTGTTATTTCTCTGTGTGTGATGTTATGCTCATAAGTATTTGCTTCCTATCATGCATTTGCTTTCATATGCTGTGTATGTGATTTCATGGTTGATTTGAAATCTGAGAGAAGGAATGAATGAGGTTCAATTGTTTCTCTAAGTGAGCCAGAGAATTCCTGCAAGGAGTGCAGTTGAATTTGTCCGCAAGGAGTGCATGACTGCAGGGTTTACTTAGAGATAGATTTTGTTTCCATTCATCTCAAAAGTGCAGATTTGGCACCAGAGCCGCGCAAGGCGTGCACATGCTTGATGAAGATTCAGAGTTGCGATTCTGAGAAAAGGGAATTGAGACTGCTACTGCAGGTTTGTGCGCAGAGTCGAAGCTTCAACACTTAGGTGTTGTTGAAGATTTGCCGCAAGGAGTGCGTGCAAAGAATTCTTTCGAAGGACCCAGGGGCCGTGAGGAAGCTCTGGAGGGATAGGTCTTCAAGTCTGTCGAGGAACGACATAGACAAAACGTGCTTGGAAAGATAGCAGGGAAAGTTGCAGGTCGTGTACAGGGTGGTGAAGGTTGTGAAGCTCATGAGGAAGTAGCGTCGTCGATCTGGGTTCATAGGGACCATTAGATATGCACGTGCCATCGCATATCGGCACATCGCAAGTTGGAGCAGAAGTGGCGATATCACGATCCACGATATCCCGATAGAATCATAACCGTAGATCGAGGGGACGTGTGTCAAGAAATCCCAAAGACTCGGGGTTCGGAGAATCAGGGTTCTCGACGACAGAGAACGCTTGTAGATTGGATTCGTGATCCACGAAATCCCTAGGTGACGTGGTAGCATGGGACCCCGGAAGCTAGTGGAGTAGAGGTGGCATAGTGTCGGAGGATCGGCACATCGGGGTTCGGAGGTTGGAAATTCAGAGTGTTGACGTCGCGAGTAGCGATTTCCCGACAGGGAGAAGTTCCAATAGCGGAGGGGAGTCAACATTGACTCGCATCGGACTTCAGGAAATCGTGAGGTGAGAGACACGTGACCATAGGATTCGCGAAATCGCGAAGTCCGATCTCCCGATTGTGAAGGGAGGTCAGAAATGAGTCGCTGTGGGTGAATAATTCCCGACAGGGAATTAGAAGAGTAATCTAACTCTTCGGGCCAAGGGAAGAGAAGGTCCTGGTGTTCGCGATCGTTCTCCGGGGAGTGGGGAAAGACTTGCGTCCGAGTGGTATCAGAGCAGGGATATCTTGTCTGTATATTTCAGGCAAGAGGAGTGAAGAAGAGGAAAGCACTATGATACACACGACTTGCGTCAGAGTGGTATCAGAGCGGGAATATCTTTGATTTCTGTAGTAGAGAAGAGGATTCATTATGCCACCCAGAAGAGAAAGGCAGTCACCTGGTCCGGAGGACAGGGATGCACGAAGAAGAGGTAGGCCGACAGGAAATCCAAAAATGGAGCGCCAGATGAGAGATCTCCGAGCAAGGATTGAGGAGATGGAGACAGCGCAAAGATGCGGAGTTGATGCAGGGGATCTTAGTGATTCCGAAGTTGAAGAGGAAGCTGGGCACGAAGAAGAAGTCACAGCAGAGGATGCATCGACCGAGCGGTTGATCAAAGCCATCGCCAGAATGGGTGCGAAGGTGAAAATGGATATTCCAGTCTACGAGGGAAGCCTGGATGCAGAAGAGTTGCTGGATTGGATCCGAGCTCTTGACACCTACTTCGGTTATGAGGAGATCGAAGAAGACAAGAAAGTCAGACATGCTGTCACCCGATTGAAGGGACATGCAACATTATGGTGGGATGAGCTATAGGCCGATAGACGTTCCAAAGGAAAACAGAAGATCAAAAGCTGGGACAGGATGATCGCGAAGATGAAAGCGAAATTCATCCCGAGGGATTACCAGATCACTTTGTTCAGGCAAATGCAAAACCTGAGACAGAAGTTGATGACGGTAAAAGAGTATACCGAGGAATTTTACAAGCTCAACATCAGAGCAGGTCATCGTGAGAGCGATGATGAGAAGGTGGCGAGATACCTGAATGGACTAACATATGACATTCAGGATGAATTGAGCATGGTAACCATCAGGACGGTGGAGGATGCTTACCAGATGGATCTGAAAGCTGAGGAGAAGCTGAGCCGTAAGCAAGGTCAGCGAGGGCGAGGCAGAAGTCAGCCCAGAGGCAAGGCAGTTGCCCAGGACAAATACCAGAAGCCCAAGGAGGAATGGAAGAAACCTCAGGGTAATATTGAAAGAGGTGGGACCTCATAGCGAGGACAACCACAGGTTGAACAGAGAAGACAACAGAATGATCAGCGAGGAGATTTTGCTGATGCAAACACTTTTCCTTGTACTAGAGGTCGAGGTAGGGGAAGAGGTGGAGTGATCACATGTTTTACATGTGGGAAGAATGGGAACAAGTCATTCGAGTGTCCAGAGAAGAAGAAGGATACATGAGAAGCTCACATCACAGAAGCGCAGAGGCAATATGATGAGAATGAAGATGCAGAAAGCGGAAGATCACTTGGAATGCATAAAGTCCTTTTGACACCCGAGAAGGAGGTGGAGAACACAGCTCAGAGAAGCAAACTGTTCAGGACAGCTTGCAAAGCCAAAGACCGGAAATGCAAGGTCATAGTGGACAACAGAAGTACCGATAATCTCGTTTCGACCGAGATGGTGGAAAAGTTAGAGCTGGAGACAACTGATCACCCGAGTCCATACAAAGTATCATGGCTGCAGAAGGGACATCAGGTGAGTGTTACTAAACAGTGTTTGGTTGACTTTAAGATAGGTGGATATAATGATAAAATTCTATGTGATGTTATTCCCATGGATGTCTGTCATGTATTGCTGGGTAGACCATGGCAATATGACAGAAATGTTGTTCATGATGGGAGAATGAACACATATACTCTGGGGAAGGATGGGAGGACACACAGGCTGCTTCCGATAAAAGATAAAGAGGTGAAGCCAGAAGTAAGCAACACAATACTTCTTATGAGTGGGAAGGAGCTTCTCACAGAGATGGAGAAGAAGGAAGATCCACAATTCTTTGTGGTCAGGAAATCGAGAATTGTCCTGACTAGCACAAGAGTGGACGACTTACCATAAGAGATTCAGGAATTGCTGGAAGAGTTCGATGACATCATCGTGGATGAACTACCTCATTCGTTGCCACCGATGAGAAGTGTGAGTCATCACATTGACCTCATACCAGGGGCTAGTTTGCCGAATAAAGCCACGTACAGATTGACGCCGCAGGAAAATGAGGAAGTCAAGAGGCAGGTACATGATTTGTTGGACAAAGGATTGGTCAGGGAAAGCCTGAGTCCGTGTGCTGTTCCAACAATACTAAGTCCGAAGAAAGATGGAGGCTGGAGGATGTGTACAGACTCTAGAGCAATAAACAAGATTACCATCAGGTACAGATTTCCACTGTTGAGAATGGATGATCTGATGGATTGCCTGAGTGGGGAAAATTACTTTTCAAAGATTGATTTGAAAAGCAGATATCACCAGATTCGCATGAGGGAAGGTGATGAATAGAAGACAACATTCAAGACAAACGAAGGTTTGTACGAATGGCTAGTCATGCCGTTTGGTTTGACAAACGCGCCGAGCACATTCATGAGACTGATGAATGAAGTCCTGCGGGAATTCATCGGGAAATTTGTTGTCGTATATCTGGACGACATACTGATTTTCAGTAAGACGAAGGCTGGACATTTGAAACATTTTGCCATTGTGATGAGGAAACTACAGCAGGAGAAGCTGTTGATTAATATGAAGAAATCTTCATTCATGAAGACATAAGTCATTTACTTGGGTTTTGTTATTTCGGCGAATGAGTTAAAAATGGATCCGAGTAAAGTGGAATTGATTAAGAATTGGCCATCACCCCGAAATGTTTTCGAGGTGAGGAGTTTCCATGGACTGGCTAGTTTCTACAGAAAGTTCATTAGGAATTTCAGTGGAATTAGCGCAGCAATGATGGACACCGTGAAAAAATGACATAAAGTTTTTCATTGGACAACGGAGGCTGAGAAGAGCTTCAATCTGTTGAAGTGGAAGATAACAGAGCAACCGATGTTGGTGTTGCCCGATTTTCGGAAGACATTTCAAGTGAAATGTGATGCAAGCGGGTATGCCGTAGGAGGGGTCTTAAGTCAGGAGGACAGGCCAGTTGCATATTTCAGCGAGACACTGGATGAAGCAAAGCTGAAATACTCCACGTACGATAAAGAGTTTTATGCCATTATACAGGCATTAAAGAAGTGGAGGCATTACTTGATACCCAAGGAATTTTTATTATACAACGATAATCATGCATTGCAGTTTGTGAGTCAACAGGAGAAGTTGAATCAGAAGCATGCAAAATGGGTAGAGTATATGCAGAATTTCACATTTGTGATCAAACAGATTTCAGGGACTGCTAACAAAGTGGCTGATGCTTTGAGAAGGAAATGTTTGTTGCTGCAGGAGTTCAGAGTCAAGACATTGGGTTTTGAGAATTTGAAGGACATGTATGCAGGAGATGCAGACTTCATGGAAGCATATGAAGCAGCTGAGAATCCAGTTCTCAGGGATCGGAGCCCATGGATAGATTATATGATTCAGAATGGATTGCTGTTCAGAGGCAACCAGTTATGCATTCCGAATTGCTCCATGAGGGAGAACCTGCTAAAGGAGAAGCACAGTGGTGGATTAGCAGGGCATTTTGGCCACGAAAAAACATTCGCAAAGTTGAGCGAATCATATTTTTGGCCAGGCATGCGAGCAGATGTCAAGAGGTTTGTTGACAGGTGTCGAATTTGTCAGCATTCGAAGGGCCGGAAGCAGAACACGGGTTTTTATCAGCCATTGCCCATACCGGAGAGACCATGGGAGGCGATAAGCATGGATTTTGTATTGGGTTTGCCGAGAACACAGAGAAGTGTTGATTCCATCTTTGTGGTGGTAGACAGGTTTTTGAAAATGGCACATTTCATACCGTGTCAGAAGACCAGTGATGCGACCCACATCACAAACTTGTTTTTCAAGGAGGTTGTTAGGCTCCATGGATTACCGAGAAGCATAGTCTCGGATAGGGATACCAAGTTCATAGGTCACTTTTGGAGGACGCTATGGAAAAATCTAGGAACTAATTTGGCGTTTAGTTCAACTTACCATCCGCAGACAGACGGACAGACCGAGGTGGTCAATAGAAGTCTTGGAGACTTGCTGAGAAGCTTGGTGACAGAGCACCAAAGTAGCTGGGACAACATATTGCCACAGGCAGAGTTTGCGTACAACGATTCTGTGAATCGGAGTACAGGAAAAAGTCCATTCCAGATTGTGTATGGGACACAACTGAGGGGAGTTTCTAAACTCAGGGAGTCAGAACATGATGCGACTAGTAGCGCGAGCGCAAAAGAATTCGCTGAGGCAATGGAAGAACTTCACACGAAGGTGAAGCAGCGACTGCAGAACTCAAATCAGGAGTATAAGCGCAGAGCAGATCAACATCGGAGACAACTTCGGTTCGAAGTTGGGGATCTTGTTCTAGCACACTTGAGAAAAGAAAGGTTCCCAAGGGGAACATATAATAACCTGAAAATGAAGAAAATCAGACCTTGTAGAGTCCTGAAGAAACTTGGAGAGAACGCGTATGAAATTGAGTTGCCGGATGGCATCGGGATATCTCCGATATTCAATGTTTCAGATTTATACCCATACAAGGCTAGAGAAGTAAAGGCTGGGACTGAGGAACCAATGATCCAGTGGACAAAGCAGATGCCAGTAGCAGAAAAGCCGCAGATGGAATGCATATTGGACAAGAGAGTGGGAAAGAAGACCGGGTGAAAGAAGTATTTTGAGTATCTGGTCAAATGGAAGAATCACCCAGTGGAGGATGCCAGCTGGGAGATAGAAGCAGTGATACAAAAGCATGGACAGAATGTGCAGGAGCTCATGGAAAAGAGCCCATGAAATTTTTAAAGCCAGGGAGTATGATGCAGGAGCATCGCTCACGTCAAGCGAGCCAGCGCAAGAGCAGAGGACAGCTGGACAAGCCAACAAACTTATTTTTGAATTTCACCTTGATATGGTTGCGCCAAACATTAATGTGAAGAGTTAATGAAGTGTATTTTGTATATGTAATGGACCTTGAGCGGATAAGCTCTCGTCCTTAGGTAGCTGAGGCATTTAATAGACTTAATGCTGTTAGATAGAAAATTTAATTATAGATTTGATAGTTTAGGAGTTCGAGAGGGAGAACATAATATAGACACCCTCCTTTCTACATTGTAACGTTGTTGATGATTCATTCATCCAGGAGAAAGAAGAGAAGAGCCGAGCAGATAATTGTAGGAAGAACACCCATGTACAGAGATTGAATTAATAGGAGAAGGCTTTGATTCAATTCCATGGTTATGTGTTATTTCTCTGTGTGTGATGTTATGCTCATAAGTATTTGCTTCCTGTCATGCATTTGCTTTCATATGCTGTGTATGTGATTTCATGGTTGATTTGAAATCTAAGAGAAGGAATGAGTGAGGTTCAATTGTTTCTCTAAGTGAGCCAGAGAATTCCTGCAAGGAATGCAGTTGAATTTGTCCACAAGGAGTGCGTGACTGTAGGGTTTACTTAGAGATAGATTTTGTTTCCATTCATCTCAAAAGTGCAGATTTGGCACCAGAGCTGTGCAAGGCGTGCGCAGGCTGGACGAAGATTCAGAGTTGCGATTCTGAGCAAAGGGAATTGAGACTGCTGCTGCAGGTTTGTGCGCAGAGTCGAAGCTTCAACACTTAGGTGTTGTTGAAGATTTGCCGCAAGGAGTGCGTGCAAAGAATTCTTTCGAAGGACCCAGGGGCCGTGAGGAAGCTATGGAGGGATAGGTCTTCAAGTCCGTCGAGGAACGACATAGACAAAACGTGCTTGGAAAGCTAGCAGGGAAAGTTGTAGGTCGTGTACAGGGTGGTGAAGGTTGTGAAGCTCAGGAGGAAGTAGCGTCGTCGATCTGGGTTCATAGGGATCATTAGATCTGCACGTGCCATCGCATATCGGCACATCGCAAGTTGGAGCACCAAGTTGTTGGAGCGGAAGTGGCGATATCGCGATCCGCAATATCTCGATAGAATCATAACTGTAGATCGAGGGGACGCTATGGCAATATCTTTGAGCATGGAAACACTAAACAACATGAAGTTAGCATGCCTTTAACTCCGATGCTACAACTCTAAGATTGATGTAACTCAAAATGCTGCAAGTCCAGATGCTGTAACTCCAGATGCTGCAACTCCAAATGATGCAACTCCAGTGATGCAACTCTAGATGCTGCAACTCCATAGGTAAGTAGTGAAAATCTATATCCTTACACTTCGCATATCATTTAAATGACATTAATAATAATAAATAAAAAAATATAATATGCATATATATACATATATTAAAAAAAAAAGCCATTGTTGTGGATGCAGGTTCCTCTTCCAGATTCTATTAGAAAAATGCTTCAACGAAATAAATATGGCCGCAACATATCGTATTGGATGCAACTACAGACGCTGCTACTCTAGATGCTGCAAATCCAGATGTTGCAAATCCAGATGCTGCAACTCTGAGCTTCAACACAATAAATATGGCCACAAAATCTCGTGTTAGATGCAACACCTCATGTTTCTACAACTCCATATGCTGCAACTCCAGATGTTTCAACTCCAGACAATGCAACTCTAAATGCTGCAACTGCGGGCGATATAACAATCTTTCCACATGGCAATACTTAACAACATGATGTCACCATAAAAAAGAGATCGTGGTACTAGAGAAATATGTCACCAATATGGCTATTGAGAACATGAAATCAACCACCGATACAATGAATGATCTCACGACAGTAAGTTTGGTCCACGTGTATAGGACATACGACACACGAGGTAAGCGGTGAAAAGGTACTACGTACTCCTCCTTACACTTCACATATCAATTAAATGACATTAATTGAGATGACATGCCTCACCAATTTACCCATGCACAATCATCATTACCCCATAACTTAGAATTATTATAGGACAAGTGGCATTAAATATTTGACCTATCTGACCACTAAGTCCATTAAACACCGCACGTTTCTTCCATCACACCGCCGCCAAAACCATAATTCACATTGATTCCACCTCAAGGACCGTCACCCTCTCTGACTTAATATTTTTGAAAAGGTGGTGGAATCAGATTACTAATTACCACTATTTGGCTGAATAATAATTAAACGACAAGTGGTAGTAAATATTTGACCTGTTCGACCACTAATTCCATTAAACACCACACTCTTATGCCATCACACCATCGCCACAACCATGATTTTCATTGATTCCACCTCATTGAACACCACCCTCTCCAACTTACTATTTTTGAAAAGGTGGTGGAATTAGATTGCTTACCATTTTCCCTCACCAAGTGCTTCAAGAGCTCTGCAACCAAGTCAATAATATTGAAAAACAAGGGTAGATGAATTCTGCTAAAGAACAACGACGTGGGCGACTGTCTCATTCACCATGAACTAGATGTAGGGTTGGTTAAAGAACATGAAGAAGTCTGGAGGGTCTTCCATGAGGCAAGGTAGGCGATATATATCAATAGAATCCAAGATGGATACAACAAAGAAATCACACTGGAATTCGCTGTAAGTTTGAAAGAGGAGAAGGCGTAGGTCCTTGGAGTTGCAATTGTAGTGAATGAATAAGTAATTGTTGCTGTGACAGGGCTGCCACAGGAAGGATAAAAATGGTTTTCTTGGAAGATGACATTACCTAGTATAAAATATGTGTTCTTGCATGAAGGAGAGGAGCTAAAGGAAGAAAGGTAGCGGGCTCGATAGGAATTCCTTTAGTCATCTATTGTTAAGGGGCCTATCACATGCAAAATTACTTCACCCATGAGGGATGCCATGGCATCCTCTTATTATATCACCTGGAGCTACTACATCACCTCAAACATTGCTGGTTGATAAATATCCCTTTATTTTTATGGAAGATCCTGCAAAACATGGCCCAAAGTGTTCAAAAATCCCAATGGCAACGATATTTCCTCACCCACAACGGGATTATCAAGCTTCTAGTGATTCATGCATTCCACCATGCTATTCATGTATGGGAAATCCCAACGAACCCTGCTACACAAATTGTGGAAGGATCGATGGCTCTAGAAACAACAACATCCACACAGGATTTGGGGGCAACAGGTTCCACACAACCTTTAGAGGAAAGACTTTGAGAAACCTCCATGCGATGAGAAGGAAAGTAGGCCACCCTAAAAAGGAAAGGATCTACCCTCAAAGAAGAGGAAGACGATAATAGAAGAAAATGTTCCTAAGAAAAATATGACACAATCCTCATCCATACTGACCGTTCCTTCTCAAACATAAGAACTAGTCAAAAGGGTTGAGTCAACAACACAACAAGAACAGATCCCTACTATCACACAAGAACCAACAGGGGAAGTTGGACTAACAGAGGAATTAGGTACAATGGAGACATAACCCCCTACTTCCACACAAGAAACAACAGGGGAGGAAGAGCCAATTGAGGGAAGGGATTTCCTTGAAGAACCAGTGGAGGAGGATGCATTCCCTAAAGCAGGAAATAAGGACTAAGATTCTGCTGCAATTTAGGGCCGAGAAATGGATGTTGCTGCAACATAAAATGAGGGAGAAAATCCTGTGGAAGCACCAAGAAAGAAGGATCCCAAGAAAAATAAGTTACCAAGGCATATTCCAGGTAAACCTCACTAGCCTTTGTACTCTACCCTTATCCAAAAAAAAATCAATTTAAGAGATATTAATAAGAGGATGAAAAAGAAAATAAAACATATGAGAACAAGCATACAAAGGGGAAGAACAAGTTTAGATTTCCTAGATCAAGTGGCTAGGATTAGCCACTAGGTCTGTGACAAATTAGAAGAAGAATCTATCATACCTACACATGAAGAATTAACTGAGCAACCAATAACATTCATGGACAATGAAACCCAAACTGAGGAGGGCATGATCAGGGAATACGAAAAAGAAACAGAGGAAGTGGTACCCCCTGAAAAAATAGAGGTTGGGACTCAAATAGAGGAGGAAATACCTTCTGAAAATATTAACCAAGAAACTCACACAGACATCCTTACAGAGGAAATTGGAATCCAAACACATATTGACAGTGATTTCTGGTTGAGATCCCAATTGGACAAATGGAGGAACATGGCTGAGGCTTATGAAAGAGGGACAATACCTCTCGAAGAATTCCGACATGCCATATACAACTTGAGGCATAGGTGGGTTGAACAACTAGATTTTCATTGAGACAAATGGGACAAGTGGAAAAAGGACATGAGGAAGACCTCTGAACTTCAGACACAAGTAGATCTCTTGAAGGAGGATAAGAGGTAGATGAGCTCCTTGTTGGGGGCCATCCTTATTTGTAGAGATCCTTCTCCATCCCAGTCTATATTCCTGCATGAAAGATACTTCTTATTCCAGTTCAAAGAAATATCAACATGCATGCCCTATAAAATCACCTCAACAAAGGACTTCTTGGAAGTGTACTGTGGTAGTAGCATGGAAGACATGAATTGTTGTGCAAGATTTATAAAAAAAAAAATGTCTTAGATTTCGATCCAGAATGGAATCCAATTCACTTTGTAGGAGATATACAACTAGGGGCATTCACATCATTCATGAGAAACCATGCTCAATGGGATAGTGATCTTACAATCACCCATAAAATTGAGACAAGTGATCTATGGATAAGGGGACAATTGCATAACCCTAAGGCCATTCTCATCTCACATTTCACTTGGGACAATTCCATGGCACATTTCCCATTCATAGCTCAGAATCACAAAGATTCCATTGATGAATGCCTGGAACACATAAAATCTCTGCTACAAACTAATCTACAGGGGAGCATGCATCGATGGGAACATGGGACACAAAAGATCAGATATAAAGACACTTTTAACTACCACAACTTTGGAGTGGAGTTGAAATGGGTAAGCATCTACATCTAGTGTTTGAAGACATGTGGGAACCGTTGGGTAGGACTTAAGTTTCACTACCCCCTAATTTGGCTACCAACATCCGAGTACCGATGAAGTTTTGAGATATTAGGTGAAAGGGAGGAAGAAGAGTACCAATGGAAGATAGAGAGAGATGGAGGTTACTACTCAGGTTTTAACAAAGGTCATGTGAATTATAACATCAACAACATCCATAATTCTTCCACTCTTTCAGAATCAGACTGTCTAGTTGCATGAGGACATGCAACACTTTTGGTTGGGGGGAGATGATGGGTGTCCGAAACACCATCTTAGTAATCACTTTTATTTCCCTTTTTCATGATAATCTTCAATCATTTCACTACCATCTTCAAATAATTAATGCATTTTTGTCTCAGGTATGTCACTCTATGATTTATGTCATTTTAGGTCATTTTTCTAGTGTAAATGAGGAAGTGTTGACCGTTTCATGCTTATTAACGAAATGTATAAAAAAATGTATGTCACAGGGATGCCAACGAGCCCGATGTACTATGACAAGACCTTTTTGCAACTCAGTCCTTAATTGCTGCAACACCTCTCTTAGTTGTTGCAACATGGTTCTGAGTTGTTGCAACACCACCCCTAGTTGCTACAACATGTTTTTGCAACATGATATTACACGATGCTACAATATCGACCGGTAACACCACTAATCCTCATAGATACAAAAAGACACAACAAGTCCCGAGTCAATTGCCAACAAAATTATCCAAAGCTACCAACTGCTATAACTGCATTTAGGAAACTGCCACTTGCATGGTACCCTAGAATATACAAGAGGATGTATCAAAAAGGGTTTAAAAAGAGAAAGAGATGAACGCAGACAACTGTTCCAACAAATGTTCGAATCAAAAGGGGGGTCAAGTCACACGAATCTCCCCTGCACTTATTCGAGTTGAGTCGTTAGATGATATTGAGAACAACTTGAGGATCATAGATCCTCATGACTATCCTCAACAATTCTTTACTAATAAAAGGATGTAAATAATTGTATAAAGACTTGGCTCAATGAGAGTCGAAGGACAATGATTTTTGTAATCCGAGTTCTGTTTTCATTTAATAAAGATACTATTACAGCTCTGGTTGAAGTCTCCTGTGCAAAGTGTGTTTAATCTCAACACATGATTAGAGTTTTAACCAGTGCCTTGACTAAGGAGGAGGGCCCCCTCCTTAGTTAGGTACTGCTGCACTGTAGTATAGATTTATTTCTCAATTGTGTAGTTTATATGATTTTTAATAATTTTATTAGTGCAAATTAAATATAAAATTTGGATTGTTTTGTCACTGCAACAACACATTTAGTTTGTGGATTATTTGTGACTTCAACTACAAAATTGGTTCATTTCATTTTGTTAGTGTTTATTTCATTTGTTGATATATCATTTGTATTATCTAAATTGGTTAACCATATTCAAAATGTTTTCAGTGTTGTCCATAAACATAGGGATATGAATTATCTATGGGCATAGTCACCATCCAAAATTAGATACTGACCAGTGTTCTCTTTTCTTGCAATAGCCTAGCTGCCTTTTTAATTACACTCGGACCGAAGTTACAACACATAATGATTCTAGCTAGTCGAGTTGGTTCAATTTCCTTTTTTTCATTTACATCCAGACCAAGGTTACAACACATAATGCTTCCAACTGACTAGATTAGTTAAGAGATTGGCTACTTTCCTTGAATAACACTCAGAGTGGGGTTACAACACAAAGTGTTCTAGCATGTGATTAGCTTGAAGGAAATGTCATAACAAAGTGTGATAAATTGATTGTTATGTACTTGAAAATTCATTTGATGTATATATGAAGTGTTGTTCAAATTTTGTGTACTTGTAAATCAAATTTTAACTTATGTTGTCATGGTGATAAAGTAGTTTCTATCATTGGTTATGTATGCTGATTTAACATGAATAGATTTTGTTCAGTGATAAAGCTAATGTTCATAAGAAAATTTTTGATTTGTTATATGTTGGGGATTGTACCCTTAGGGTTGTGAATATTCTCCCCTTGAAGTGCATTGCTTCACTGTGTATTTTCTTGCGTTGCCCTATGTATTTTGGTTACACGGAAATTCAATATATGCTATTGTAATTTATATTTCAGATTCAAAGTTAATGTTGAAATTTCATTGGAAATATATTTGGGGAACCTCAAGTTTTGAGGTGAAATTTCTGAATTTGTTTTAAGATGAAATTTTACGAAGTTTCCACACTTGGTCCATCTATGGATCTGAATATGTTCTCTTTCTCAACACTCTCAGATATTTCACATTGCATTGTGTCAATATTAGTGATGCACAAAGTTATCAAGCCAACAAATTGGATCTTATGCATTGTGTCAATAGAGAGGCCCCAAAAAGTGTATTGAAATGAAGATGCTAGGTAGGTACACACCAGGTGGGTCTATAGGAACCCTTCTCATGGTATACATGATTCTACACCCAATGGTCAAACCATTCTTGAAGGTGCTCCATTTCCAATGGCAACTTTCAGAGTGTGAGGTACTAGGGATGCTTGTAGAGGCAATAAAATCCCCAAAAATAGTGGCCAGAATGGAGAATAATGCCCCTATTGGGAGCTGCTTCAAATTATACATTGAAGAAACATCATGCATATAGACAGATAAACCTCCTTCAATAAAAGGGGATTATAGATTTGAGAAATTTAGTTGTGTAGACTCACCAATCTACTAGGACACAAGAGAAAAAAATGACGAATGAGCCCATAATTTTAGAAGAATTAGGGTTGATTCTTGATTGTAATAGCCACATCAATTGTGGGAATAGAGAAAGTATTTTCCACATAAATGAGACTAGGAGGACATTATCTAAAACTATGCAGTCCTAAAAATGATATAAATTCATTAAAGGACATCTTGACATTTATAGAAATCACATAAAGGTTGTGACAAAATGACAACAAGGTGGTTTTGTCCAGGTTAGAACACCTCATACCTCAACTAGGTGATCCAAATTTGTGGGAGTAAGGATCCATGGGATTCAAGATATGTTGCAGGAAATGCCCCTCTGGGTGCCATACTAGTACCCGACACACGTCGAAATTCCAAAATGGGTACGAAATGTTGTCGAAATATTGACGACTGTACCGGACGACGTTTCCTGATTTGGAAACATCGTATGATACGTCTGTCGATGTTTCGATGGTGTTTCAACCCATACGCAAACCATTTTGGTGGAATTTTTTTGGTTTGCATACCTTTCCAAGTGGCCAGGAGGACCATGGATCCCTTAGGTGGCAAAAAATCCCCTCATCAACCACTAACAAACATTTTAAATATATCCAACTATCATCACCATTTCACCCACCTTAGTAATTAATGGTAATATCAAATTTTTTAACTTAGGAGTGGAGGATTGAACTTTAGAGGGTGTAATCATCATGGAAGGTCATGCCTATGACAATTAGGGAATAAACCTTATACGTGGAGGTGAGTAGATAAGGTCACATCTATTGAGGAGGCCTTTGGAGGATGGAAGCAAGGGGAAGGGTTTTAGTGGTAGGTAGGGGTTTTTGTGAGTGTTAGAGGTTGTGAGAAGGAATGGTTTGGTCAATGGTTTCAAGGATACAAATAAGGATGAGGGTTCATGGATTAGGAAGAAGAAGAAGTATATTTATGTTTGAAATGGTGAAAGGAAGATTATTGTGCCTTATGATTAGATCCTTGAAGGCTTAGAGATGTCGTGGGAATGAGCTATATATATTTTTGTGGATAGAACCCTCTAGCCTCTAAAATGTTTCCTTGGATATGTGAGCCTTGGAGCAAGGTTATCTCTAGTAAGATCAAAATATGCCCTCCCAATGAAGGTCTTTTCTTCTTTTATTTTGACAAATTTGAAGAAAAATGAGTTTTTTTATTTGGAAGAATAACTAATAGAATATTCCGCATTTGTTGAGTATCTCATTCTAATAATGTTTCTATGTATGATAAGTATGCAATTTGGATTTTGAAGGGTAACTATGCAGGTGGAACTCATGTTTTTCGTGCCATCCTATTTATCAATATTGTTGTCAATGTTCATTGAATCAATCACTAAATCCATCCAACATGCTATATCACCAATTCCTCTGAATAAGTGTTTTTGAACATTGAACATTGGAAAACAAAAATGTTAAGGGAGAATATAATATGCCACATCAGCTTGCAGTCAATAATATCTAAAAACAATACTGTTAAATGAATAATAGTTGTTTCCACCATTATCTATCCTTGGATTTTGAATTTAAGTATATAAGGCAATGAATGAAAATTTCATGATGCAAGAGAAGAAAATGATTTATTCCTTTTTGGAAATGCATTGTGGATCATGGAGGTGACTGCCCTTCAAAACTACATATGTTAAAGACAATAAAAGGTTATATAACTAAATAATAAATAAACATCTATGAGCTTGCATTTGTAAAAGAGAATAAAATGTTATATGGTTGAATAATAAGTAAACATGTACGATGCTATAGAAATACTAAAGGGGAATACCTCATTAATGAGCCCCTCTTCATTTCGAGAATAATTTATTCTCTACTAAACAGGGCCAACCACGTGAAGGTGGAAACCCGTTTGGCCCCTCCCCCCTCACATCACTCTAAATTCCCCATACCCAATCATGCATAACAAGTAAAAAAACAAGAATTAAAGGTAAAAGAAAGAAAGAAGGTACATGCATACAAAATATATAAGTTTCACACACAACTAGACAAACAAAAAATTGCATAATCAATAGTTTATATTAATAAAATTTGTCCTGAAAATATGTACAATCACTTCTTTTTCTGTTTCTTCTTTTTAATAAAATTCACGAGTAAATCATCATCACATTAGTCTTGATCCTGACCTTCAACTATTGGTCCCTCTTTTTCTATTGGAATGCGATGGGTCATATCAAGCATTGTACTACTTCTAGTAGTATGATGTGTATGCTGATACACTACATGCGAATCCACTACAATAACAAAAAGCGTTTAAAGGACATGGTTAGTTATTATTCATAGTAATGTTTCATTAGTAAAAATATCATTACTATGTTTTTTACCTGGAGGAGTAATCGACACCATTGGTTGGATTGTCATCAATTCCTCTCCTCTCCTAGCACCTTTATCCACATGCTCTTCCATTGAAACAGAAAAAGTTATAAGTACACCATCTGCAAGTAAATATTTATAATCATCATATTATACATTTTATTTTAAAGACACACATACCATGATGGGTCTGCAAACCACTAGAATCATGGGGTTGTTTTCCACCACCGTCGAATGAACCAATGTTTCTTTCCTGCTTAAAACAAATATACACATTAATTGATGGGTTAAATAAATTGTCAATATATTTGACAAGTAATAAACAACCACAATCTCGTCATTTTATTTTCCAAATCATTTGAAGGGTCATATTGTGTCTTCCCCTTCCTTTTTTGATTTTCCACCACTATTTGAAAGCCAAAATTGAAGTCAAGCAACAAGTCTTCTTGGGTGGCAGCAATGTTGAATGTATCCCCCATGCATTGCATGACATAAGATAAGGATTTTCACTCATTGGTTGCAATTATATAAAATTTGCATGATGATATGTATAATATGAATAAAGTATTTGGTACTTACAACTCAAGATTTTAATCTCAAGTAACCACCTTGGCCAAGTTTGTGCTGTCCATGTTTTTCTAGTCTTTCCTTGGTTGCTTTTGATGTGTCTGGGAGCCTACAAAAAAATTCAAGTATGTTATAAGATATCGCTATTTTTTCTTGTAGAAATAAAAAAAATTCAAAATATTCAATTCAAAATATCATATATTACTTTCCAGGGCTAGGTGGTGTCTTCCCTTCATGTCTCAATGCAGCCCCCTTTGCGTCGTCCTGCATATTCTTCCATTCCCCCTCGGTAATGACTAGAGGACAATCATACTTAGGGTTCTTTTTCAATTGAACCCTATATTGATCTCTGACATATTTCAAATATGTACCGGCCCTCGAGGTGATTTCAGACTTGTTGAATGAATAACCAAACATCCTAACCATGTGGTTAATAAGATTGTTTTTCAAATCTTTATTCTGGGCATTCCACTGTGTGTGAATGGTGGCCCCAAAAATATCTAAATCCTTGTCGTGCAAGGTCCTATAAAAAACATTGTTTCCTCCAAAACGATATGATAATTAGATTAAAATAATATGAAAGATGTAGGTTTCAATCAAATGTTAGGAACTATTTAAGATATTAAAAAATACATGGGATTTGTTGCATCTTCAAGGGAACCAAGTTATTGTCCACCAAAAAGTTGATGGAGAGTGTTCCCAAGATTTGGACACATGGTTCTCTGGGATAACAATGATCTGGAAGTGCAAAACCAATATCCTCATGAGATTCATGCTGTAGACAATCACCAACACAATATAGCATGTGTGGTGGGGGCCCCATGAGTTTCAGTCCTGTAATCCACAAACGAAGAGGAAGATAGCCTCGCGGGTATGTGGCTTGTGCTAGGATGCTGTGGGGTTTGTGAAACATTGCTACCGACAACGTCCCCATGATTAGGCTGTCCCGTCGGATCCAAAAATTCCTATAGAAAGAAATGTTTGAGTATTTCTCATATAAGAGCATCAGAAAAAATTTCATAAATCAATATATGCCAGAAATAATGTTTTTTTAAAATTGCGCTTACTTACATTAATTTACATCCTACCTAAATTCTGTATCCTACCTTAAAATTTTCATCCTTTCGTTTCCCTCGTTTGTAAGTGGCTTACACCTAGCCAATTCAATGAATTGCATAGCTTCATTTCTCAAGGCCTTTCAAATTGTTTCCATTGGTTTGATGGAATCATATATTTCATCCCACACATCATGGTGCTCCGACATCGTGTTCGTTTACATCAACAAATAAACATATTAATTCAATTATTGTCAACAATAATTTATATGTAAATCACGGTTATACCTACTATGAGCTAGCCAATGCCTTCCCATGATCACCCTGCCACATTATAAGATGCATGCCATCTTAGAATGTTAGAAAGTAATCTAAGAAGCATGAGCTATTAAAATATATTTTAAATATATAAAAATGAAAACATTAATTACAGGTTTGGTATAATGGTAGATCATACTTACTCCCATAATAAAAATGCTTCCATTGATTTAATTCAAATTGTATTCAACCAACAACTCTTCCCTCGCAACTATTATTTTCATTGCACATATGAATATCCAATTTCCTTCACGCCCCTCAAATATACAATTGGGTTGCTTTCTTGTTGTCTCGGGTCTTGTACTGTTAATAATCCATGCAATATTCCCCTATGCCTTTGGCCTTCCATAAATATACACCATCACTCCTCTACTGTGATCACTATCTTTTAGCTATATATAATTTGCAGTGACTTCATATTTCCACAAACAGTTACGAGGAAAATCTCTCTATGGCTAGGGTAAACCACAACAGACGGAAACGACTGTAGAAATAAACTGTATTCTCAAGTATGCTATATAAAAAAATATGCTAGCAAGACAAGATAAAAGGCCTACCTCGTCCAGACGTTCGATGAAGTCCACTGTTGAGCACTTGAACCAAATAAATATACCTGCAACTAGTCCTCAACAACCAAGAAAAGAAAGCATATGGTGATAATATATGATGTTATCACATTCAATATCATAATCCATTAATATACATAACAAATACGCCCATGGAACAATAATTCAAATATTTGCAAGATATCAATTGGACGGGAAAATACTATTTCTATTAATATATGATCAGTAGAAGTGAAAAATTTACAGACTTCCGTGTCGGCACGATTTAGAACTGAGAAACTAAGTTCCTTCCAGTTGGGCCTCCACCACTTCAATCCTCCACCAAAGACAATCTTATAGAAGAGAGACAATGAAGTTCTCAATCAATAAGGGAAGAGCATGGGGGCTGAACACTGTGTTCATAATTAAAGGACAAAGGGATGCAGACTCAATATGAAGTGAATAATTTCTCCAGAGTGAATCTGCTCTCAAAGTTGAATTCTTTCTCCTCCTTTCCATAGCTCAGAATTGCCCCATTTATAGCCTTCAAATGGAAATGAAGGGCTGATTCAGAACGTTTCTAGTATATGGAAGGCCAAGGATCATAGATCTCCTGTCGTGACATGGAAACCCGACACAATTTTTCATTTTTGGGCACAAATCTCGATGTATGCGGGATGTAGTGGTGCAACCTGCATATACACATGCTGTATAGTAGGAAAGGTGCATACATGTGGAAAAAATGTATTTTTTAGCTCTGGGATTTGCAAAAAGGGATGAAAAGTCTACATAGGGAAATGGAAAAAGGCCTTCTGTGCAAGATAGCATAGGGTGAGGAAAATATTTCTATAACACATACTTGGCATATATTGGTCCAACCTCAACCAATATCCATAGTTGTATCTTGGTTCGACATACTCCATAAACTTAAAAAGTCCTCCATATTTCACCTTAATGCCATCTGTTGTCACTGAGAGTCACCCTCAGATTGCAAGAGGATAAGCCAAACACCCATCAAATATGTTTGTAAATGTAGATTTATGATATAATATCAAATGGACAAAACTCAACATAGCAATGTTCCAACACAAAAAATCTAGGCTCATATGCATAAGCAAATGGGGTTTTGGTTAACTTCAGTCAGTGGTTTAAATATAAATGTGAGTAGATGGAATACTTGGTGAGGAAGATGAATAGATCTGCTATAAGCATCATGCCTTCTAGCAGCTAGGTGAAGAAAAAGTTCAGACACAAGAACCTATTGAACTAAACCTTAATACACTGATAATATTTTCAACAACATCATAATCAAACATACATTATAACACAACTATAACATATCATAAGAATCATTCAATAATGAGAAATCAAAGTAAGAAGAAGCAATATGATGAAAGGAATTTGACTTCTATTAATCAAAATATATTAGATCTCATACATAAAACTAGAGTATGGCTCTGTCTTATCAAAACATTACAATAGGGAGTCTTTGCTCAACCATTCCAACCTCAAAATAAAATTTTCCTGCTGTATATATAGTTTAAACAGTAAGAAACAACATGCAATGCAAGCTAGACTCTCTAACCTCAGATTCTCCCACTAAAAACTGCTAGTCTAACATCTGTACAAGTGGAGCTAATAGATTGCTAAAAACATGGAGCGTGTTGACAACAAATCTAACAAGATAATCATGAAATAATTTGCTGTTCCTTGGGCGCATCTCCATCAGTGCCATGTGTCCTCCAAGCCTTTGTGCTGAGCTCCTTCTTCCACCTGGTGACTGTTGATTCCCTCCAAATCCATCAAAGCTAGAAAGGGCAGCGAATCCAAAAATGCTGACTCTATCAACCATTTCGTAGCAATTTTTATAACACATTCGGTAGCATATTTCGTAGTGCCTGCCTATGTAAACCGTTCTGTAGCAGATTCCATAGTGCATTCGATATCATATTTCGTAGCGCCCTCCTGCGTAAACAGTTTCCGTAACAAGCTACTACTTTGTGTCTATCTAGGTGATTTCACAACGCTTTCCATAACGAATCTGCAATTATGTCTGTGTGGATGATTCCGTAGCGCCAGGTGCTACAAAATGCTTTGTAATTTTCTATGTCATGTAATTTGAGCCCCAAAACCCAAAAAATATTAGTAGCAGGAGTATAATCATGTAGATGCCTCCAGTAGGTATAGTTATGACACTTCCCTCAAAACTTCAAAATGCAAAAGATGATCATCATAAAAAATGGGGTTTTCTAGCCTCTCCACTCCATCTCCTTAATCTGGGACTTCTCCTTGTTACAACAACACTTCTCCTTTCTGCATCTTGGGCTAGTACATTGAGATTTCTTTGGGCTAGATCATCCTTGAAAGGCTGCAACTCCTCTTTAAGTTTTCTATTCTGGTACTGCAAGTCTCTGTTCTTCCTATACAAGTTTCTAAGCTCTATATGCAAGGACATAAATCTTCTTGCTGCGAACTGAGTTAACTCGAGAGTTTCATTATGCATATCCATGAGCTCACTCATATTTATCCTCCCAACCAATCATTCTCCCTTAAGGTGGGGAATTTCCTTTCTTACATATCTGAGTTGTATGATAAATCTCTTGAAGGTGGGGTTATCAGGGGGAGTGGTGATGTTTATGAATTCAACATGCTTCTCAATAGTTTCACCTTTACCCTTATATTTATTTTGGACAAGAGATTTGGTTATGACTTCTTCTTCAACATCTTCCTTATGGGATGATGATCTGGTAAAGGGCCTCCTAGATCTAGTCTCAGCTATTGTAGTAGGTGAAGGAAAGTGTAACTTTCTCCCCTTTTTGGCTGTAGTTTTGGATGAGGGAACTTCTTCTAGTTCAAGTGTAGGATGAGGTGAAAGTTCCCATTTGTGGGGAGTGATGGGCTTCCATTTCTTATTCTTCAACTTCTTTAGGAATCTCTTTATCTTTGGAAATGTGTTTTTCCTTTCTCTTTTTTCTTGTTTCTGTGTGGGAAACACTACCAACTGGCAAAGGAATCTGCACCCTGGATTGAGGGGCAGGGAATACATCTAATTGTAGATTGGCAGAGGTAATGAATTGTTCCAAAGTGATGTTTCTTTTATTCAATTCCTCCATTACAAGCATCCTGATCAACCCTGAGTGGAAAACACCAGTGTCCAGAACCTTGGACTTGGCTTGGACCCTATCATCCATTTTTCCCATACTCCTAAACAAATAGAAATGGATGTTCATTAAGTCCTTTCCTGCAAAGTGTAGAAAAATCCTAATTTGATACTGGTATATCATATTGAATATGCCTAATAGGCAAAACACCTCTGGATGACTTTCAACATCTTGTCAAAACCCTCAACTAAGTGGCTCCTAGGAACTCCCTTAGAAAAATTATCCCCTTGATGCTCTGGTTTGAGGAAATATTTAGAAAAGGATGCATTAAGAGTCATATATTTGAACCACCTTTCACTAGTGTTGGGTATCTCAGAGGCTGCTTCAATGGTGGCCTTAAATACTTCTAGTTCAATGGTTCCTACCTTGGTCTTAGTGCCATCAAAGTTTAAATCAAATTCCCTGGCTACCTCAGGGTGTCCCCTCTACATATTTTGACATAAATTTAAGCAACCAACCCTTTGGAAGACCTACCTGATAAGAGGTTCAACATCAAACAAGTGCATATCAGAAGGCTTAGTCTTGACTACACTCCCACCCTTTTGAGACTTCTTCTGTTGAGGTGTATCCATTGAAAGAAATACAATACCAAACACTACAATGTTATGAGAGGTATGGGAAGCCAAGTAAGGACAGTAGTATTTAGTTTTTGAATGGTGGTTCTTATTTAGGTTTTCCTTCAATTGACTTCTGAACTAGTGAGAGAACAATTTGATGGCTTAGAAAATGAAGAAAAACCCTTCAGAGAAAATATATGCAAGGATGAAACACTATCAATTTTTAGGCTAACATTAAACCACCATGCAGGGTCATCACCATTTTAAAAGAAAAGGCTACTAAAATCTTCATTGTAAATAGGCTTTGAAGTGAAAATATTAAATGACACTGTGAAGGAAAAGAGATGGTGCTGAAAATGTGAGCATAGATGATGACACTGGGTTGACACACAATTTGCAGTGCCGGAACAAGGGATATGTAGCGCAATTTTGTAACAGTTTCTGTAGCGTATACAACAAGGGAAAATAAATAAATAGGCACAATAGATCTGGAAACAAATTTTATTGAATTTCAGTGGAGGAGGTTGACAATATGCAGATGGATAAAAATTCTGTGATAACAGTGGTAAAGGGGCTGGTAGGTGGAGGATACCACAATTTGCAGTGCCGGGTGCTACAAAAAGTTAAGTAGAACCCTAGATGATCTTCAAAAGAGATCGGATGGATCAAAGAGTACCTGGACACCATTTTTTTATAGTAGATGATCTTCAAGAAGCATGCAGTTTCTCACAACCATCCCAGTCTTCAATTCACCTCGGTCAGCTGGTCTGTAGCATAAACCACAATGTTTTCTAGACTAGGAGTTTCTACAACACCGAGCTAGGAGCAGAATTCAAACTTTGATAAACAATTAAAAGATTTAATGACCAAATCATGATTATTCCTTTTGAAAAAATGGATGCTGAAAACAATGATTTGATTTGACTCCCTAATGGGTAAAGGGACAAATTTGAGAGGTTCAAGCGTATGAATGGAGGTAGTGACATGTCATACTTGTGGTGTAATGAGGATGATAGTGTAGTTGTCAAATCATGTGATGAACCAAGGGTCTAAACCATAGGAAATGAACCAAGGGTATAAAGCATAGGTGTAGGTCAAATATGTGAGCCAAGCTCCAACCTTTCATTTATTTGAGTTAACCTAATAAAACCATAAGGAGAAAATAAAAAACAAACTTAAAAATACTAAAAGATAAAACATTAAAACCTAAGGAGAAATTTGACCCATGACAAATTCATGTGATAACACCATCAATGGATAATAGACCCAGACCATGTAATAATTATGGAGCAATGCGATACATCTTGTCACTGGCATAGAAGTCAGTGTCCAACTGAGGAAGTTCATTGGGTACCCATCATCTCACTAGATGTTTGTACCTCAAAGGAATCTTGATGTCACCTATGCTCTCATTTTCATAAGAACATGAACCTCCTTCAACAAGAAAGAATTCCATGCACCTATGGAATTTTCTTCTGAAATTTTC
>ML785327.1:367266-379569 GCA_009831015.1 Picea engelmannii | reverse complement strand
CAAATTTTTTAACTTAGGAGTGGAGGATTGAACTTTAGAGGGTGTAATCATCATGGAAGGTCATGCCTATGACAATTAGGGAATAAACCTTATACGTGGAGGTGAGTAGATAAGGTCACATCTATTGAGGAGGCCTTTGGAGGATGGAAGCAAGGGGAAGGGTTTTAGTGGTAGGTAGGGGTTTTTGTGAGTGTTAGAGGTTGTGAGAAGGAATGGTTTGGTCAATGGTTTCAAGGATACAAATAAGGATGAGGGTTCATGGATTAGGAAGAAGAAGAAGTATATTTATGTTTGAAATGGTGAAAGGAAGATTATTGTGCCTTATGATTAGATCCTTGAAGGCTTAGAGATGTCGTGGGAATGAGCTATATATATTTTTGTGGATAGAACCCTCTAGCCTCTAAAATGTTTCCTTGGATATGTGAGCCTTGGAGCAAGGTTATCTCTAGTAAGATCAAAATATGCCCTCCCAATGAAGGTCTTTTCTTCTTTTATTTTGACAAATTTGAAGAAAAATGAGTTTTTTTATTTGGAAGAATAACTAATAGAATATTCCGCATTTGTTGAGTATCTCATTCTAATAATGTTTCTATGTATGATAAGTATGCAATTTGGATTTTGAAGGGTAACTATGCAGGTGGAACTCATGTTTTTCGTGCCATCCTATTTATCAATATTGTTGTCAATGTTCATTGAATCAATCACTAAATCCATCCAACATGCTATATCACCAATTCCTCTGAATAAGTGTTTTTGAACATTGAACATTGGAAAACAAAAATGTTAAGGGAGAATATAATATGCCACATCAGCTTGCAGTCAATAATATCTAAAAACAATACTGTTAAATGAATAATAGTTGTTTCCACCATTATCTATCCTTGGATTTTGAATTTAAGTATATAAGGCAATGAATGAAAATTTCATGATGCAAGAGAAGAAAATGATTTATTCCTTTTTGGAAATGCATTGTGGATCATGGAGGTGACTGCCCTTCAAAACTACATATGTTAAAGACAATAAAAGGTTATATAACTAAATAATAAATAAACATCTATGAGCTTGCATTTGTAAAAGAGAATAAAATGTTATATGGTTGAATAATAAGTAAACATGTACGATGCTATAGAAATACTAAAGGGGAATACCTCATTAATGAGCCCCTCTTCATTTCGAGAATAATTTATTCTCTACTAAACAGGGCCAACCACGTGAAGGTGGAAACCCGTTTGGCCCCTCCCCCCTCACATCACTCTAAATTCCCCATACCCAATCATGCATAACAAGTAAAAAAACAAGAATTAAAGGTAAAAGAAAGAAAGAAGGTACATGCATACAAAATATATAAGTTTCACACACAACTAGACAAACAAAAAATTGCATAATCAATAGTTTATATTAATAAAATTTGTCCTGAAAATATGTACAATCACTTCTTTTTCTGTTTCTTCTTTTTAATAAAATTCACGAGTAAATCATCATCACATTAGTCTTGATCCTGACCTTCAACTATTGGTCCCTCTTTTTCTATTGGAATGCGATGGGTCATATCAAGCATTGTACTACTTCTAGTAGTATGATGTGTATGCTGATACACTACATGCGAATCCACTACAATAACAAAAAGCGTTTAAAGGACATGGTTAGTTATTATTCATAGTAATGTTTCATTAGTAAAAATATCATTACTATGTTTTTTACCTGGAGGAGTAATCGACACCATTGGTTGGATTGTCATCAATTCCTCTCCTCTCCTAGCACCTTTATCCACATGCTCTTCCATTGAAACAGAAAAAGTTATAAGTACACCATCTGCAAGTAAATATTTATAATCATCATATTATACATTTTATTTTAAAGACACACATACCATGATGGGTCTGCAAACCACTAGAATCATGGGGTTGTTTTCCACCACCGTCGAATGAACCAATGTTTCTTTCCTGCTTAAAACAAATATACACATTAATTGATGGGTTAAATAAATTGTCAATATATTTGACAAGTAATAAACAACCACAATCTCGTCATTTTATTTTCCAAATCATTTGAAGGGTCATATTGTGTCTTCCCCTTCCTTTTTTGATTTTCCACCACTATTTGAAAGCCAAAATTGAAGTCAAGCAACAAGTCTTCTTGGGTGGCAGCAATGTTGAATGTATCCCCCATGCATTGCATGACATAAGATAAGGATTTTCACTCATTGGTTGCAATTATATAAAATTTGCATGATGATATGTATAATATGAATAAAGTATTTGGTACTTACAACTCAAGATTTTAATCTCAAGTAACCACCTTGGCCAAGTTTGTGCTGTCCATGTTTTTCTAGTCTTTCCTTGGTTGCTTTTGATGTGTCTGGGAGCCTACAAAAAAATTCAAGTATGTTATAAGATATCGCTATTTTTTCTTGTAGAAATAAAAAAAATTCAAAATATTCAATTCAAAATATCATATATTACTTTCCAGGGCTAGGTGGTGTCTTCCCTTCATGTCTCAATGCAGCCCCCTTTGCGTCGTCCTGCATATTCTTCCATTCCCCCTCGGTAATGACTAGAGGACAATCATACTTAGGGTTCTTTTTCAATTGAACCCTATATTGATCTCTGACATATTTCAAATATGTACCGGCCCTCGAGGTGATTTCAGACTTGTTGAATGAATAACCAAACATCCTAACCATGTGGTTAATAAGATTGTTTTTCAAATCTTTATTCTGGGCATTCCACTGTGTGTGAATGGTGGCCCCAAAAATATCTAAATCCTTGTCGTGCAAGGTCCTATAAAAAACATTGTTTCCTCCAAAACGATATGATAATTAGATTAAAATAATATGAAAGATGTAGGTTTCAATCAAATGTTAGGAACTATTTAAGATATTAAAAAATACATGGGATTTGTTGCATCTTCAAGGGAACCAAGTTATTGTCCACCAAAAAGTTGATGGAGAGTGTTCCCAAGATTTGGACACATGGTTCTCTGGGATAACAATGATCTGGAAGTGCAAAACCAATATCCTCATGAGATTCATGCTGTAGACAATCACCAACACAATATAGCATGTGTGGTGGGGGCCCCATGAGTTTCAGTCCTGTAATCCACAAACGAAGAGGAAGATAGCCTCGCGGGTATGTGGCTTGTGCTAGGATGCTGTGGGGTTTGTGAAACATTGCTACCGACAACGTCCCCATGATTAGGCTGTCCCGTCGGATCCAAAAATTCCTATAGAAAGAAATGTTTGAGTATTTCTCATATAAGAGCATCAGAAAAAATTTCATAAATCAATATATGCCAGAAATAATGTTTTTTTAAAATTGCGCTTACTTACATTAATTTACATCCTACCTAAATTCTGTATCCTACCTTAAAATTTTCATCCTTTCGTTTCCCTCGTTTGTAAGTGGCTTACACCTAGCCAATTCAATGAATTGCATAGCTTCATTTCTCAAGGCCTTTCAAATTGTTTCCATTGGTTTGATGGAATCATATATTTCATCCCACACATCATGGTGCTCCGACATCGTGTTCGTTTACATCAACAAATAAACATATTAATTCAATTATTGTCAACAATAATTTATATGTAAATCACGGTTATACCTACTATGAGCTAGCCAATGCCTTCCCATGATCACCCTGCCACATTATAAGATGCATGCCATCTTAGAATGTTAGAAAGTAATCTAAGAAGCATGAGCTATTAAAATATATTTTAAATATATAAAAATGAAAACATTAATTACAGGTTTGGTATAATGGTAGATCATACTTACTCCCATAATAAAAATGCTTCCATTGATTTAATTCAAATTGTATTCAACCAACAACTCTTCCCTCGCAACTATTATTTTCATTGCACATATGAATATCCAATTTCCTTCACGCCCCTCAAATATACAATTGGGTTGCTTTCTTGTTGTCTCGGGTCTTGTACTGTTAATAATCCATGCAATATTCCCCTATGCCTTTGGCCTTCCATAAATATACACCATCACTCCTCTACTGTGATCACTATCTTTTAGCTATATATAATTTGCAGTGACTTCATATTTCCACAAACAGTTACGAGGAAAATCTCTCTATGGCTAGGGTAAACCACAACAGACGGAAACGACTGTAGAAATAAACTGTATTCTCAAGTATGCTATATAAAAAAATATGCTAGCAAGACAAGATAAAAGGCCTACCTCGTCCAGACGTTCGATGAAGTCCACTGTTGAGCACTTGAACCAAATAAATATACCTGCAACTAGTCCTCAACAACCAAGAAAAGAAAGCATATGGTGATAATATATGATGTTATCACATTCAATATCATAATCCATTAATATACATAACAAATACGCCCATGGAACAATAATTCAAATATTTGCAAGATATCAATTGGACGGGAAAATACTATTTCTATTAATATATGATCAGTAGAAGTGAAAAATTTACAGACTTCCGTGTCGGCACGATTTAGAACTGAGAAACTAAGTTCCTTCCAGTTGGGCCTCCACCACTTCAATCCTCCACCAAAGACAATCTTATAGAAGAGAGACAATGAAGTTCTCAATCAATAAGGGAAGAGCATGGGGGCTGAACACTGTGTTCATAATTAAAGGACAAAGGGATGCAGACTCAATATGAAGTGAATAATTTCTCCAGAGTGAATCTGCTCTCAAAGTTGAATTCTTTCTCCTCCTTTCCATAGCTCAGAATTGCCCCATTTATAGCCTTCAAATGGAAATGAAGGGCTGATTCAGAACGTTTCTAGTATATGGAAGGCCAAGGATCATAGATCTCCTGTCGTGACATGGAAACCCGACACAATTTTTCATTTTTGGGCACAAATCTCGATGTATGCGGGATGTAGTGGTGCAACCTGCATATACACATGCTGTATAGTAGGAAAGGTGCATACATGTGGAAAAAATGTATTTTTTAGCTCTGGGATTTGCAAAAAGGGATGAAAAGTCTACATAGGGAAATGGAAAAAGGCCTTCTGTGCAAGATAGCATAGGGTGAGGAAAATATTTCTATAACACATACTTGGCATATATTGGTCCAACCTCAACCAATATCCATAGTTGTATCTTGGTTCGACATACTCCATAAACTTAAAAAGTCCTCCATATTTCACCTTAATGCCATCTGTTGTCACTGAGAGTCACCCTCAGATTGCAAGAGGATAAGCCAAACACCCATCAAATATGTTTGTAAATGTAGATTTATGATATAATATCAAATGGACAAAACTCAACATAGCAATGTTCCAACACAAAAAATCTAGGCTCATATGCATAAGCAAATGGGGTTTTGGTTAACTTCAGTCAGTGGTTTAAATATAAATGTGAGTAGATGGAATACTTGGTGAGGAAGATGAATAGATCTGCTATAAGCATCATGCCTTCTAGCAGCTAGGTGAAGAAAAAGTTCAGACACAAGAACCTATTGAACTAAACCTTAATACACTGATAATATTTTCAACAACATCATAATCAAACATACATTATAACACAACTATAACATATCATAAGAATCATTCAATAATGAGAAATCAAAGTAAGAAGAAGCAATATGATGAAAGGAATTTGACTTCTATTAATCAAAATATATTAGATCTCATACATAAAACTAGAGTATGGCTCTGTCTTATCAAAACATTACAATAGGGAGTCTTTGCTCAACCATTCCAACCTCAAAATAAAATTTTCCTGCTGTATATATAGTTTAAACAGTAAGAAACAACATGCAATGCAAGCTAGACTCTCTAACCTCAGATTCTCCCACTAAAAACTGCTAGTCTAACATCTGTACAAGTGGAGCTAATAGATTGCTAAAAACATGGAGCGTGTTGACAACAAATCTAACAAGATAATCATGAAATAATTTGCTGTTCCTTGGGCGCATCTCCATCAGTGCCATGTGTCCTCCAAGCCTTTGTGCTGAGCTCCTTCTTCCACCTGGTGACTGTTGATTCCCTCCAAATCCATCAAAGCTAGAAAGGGCAGCGAATCCAAAAATGCTGACTCTATCAACCATTTCGTAGCAATTTTTATAACACATTCGGTAGCATATTTCGTAGTGCCTGCCTATGTAAACCGTTCTGTAGCAGATTCCATAGTGCATTCGATATCATATTTCGTAGCGCCCTCCTGCGTAAACAGTTTCCGTAACAAGCTACTACTTTGTGTCTATCTAGGTGATTTCACAACGCTTTCCATAACGAATCTGCAATTATGTCTGTGTGGATGATTCCGTAGCGCCAGGTGCTACAAAATGCTTTGTAATTTTCTATGTCATGTAATTTGAGCCCCAAAACCCAAAAAATATTAGTAGCAGGAGTATAATCATGTAGATGCCTCCAGTAGGTATAGTTATGACACTTCCCTCAAAACTTCAAAATGCAAAAGATGATCATCATAAAAAATGGGGTTTTCTAGCCTCTCCACTCCATCTCCTTAATCTGGGACTTCTCCTTGTTACAACAACACTTCTCCTTTCTGCATCTTGGGCTAGTACATTGAGATTTCTTTGGGCTAGATCATCCTTGAAAGGCTGCAACTCCTCTTTAAGTTTTCTATTCTGGTACTGCAAGTCTCTGTTCTTCCTATACAAGTTTCTAAGCTCTATATGCAAGGACATAAATCTTCTTGCTGCGAACTGAGTTAACTCGAGAGTTTCATTATGCATATCCATGAGCTCACTCATATTTATCCTCCCAACCAATCATTCTCCCTTAAGGTGGGGAATTTCCTTTCTTACATATCTGAGTTGTATGATAAATCTCTTGAAGGTGGGGTTATCAGGGGGAGTGGTGATGTTTATGAATTCAACATGCTTCTCAATAGTTTCACCTTTACCCTTATATTTATTTTGGACAAGAGATTTGGTTATGACTTCTTCTTCAACATCTTCCTTATGGGATGATGATCTGGTAAAGGGCCTCCTAGATCTAGTCTCAGCTATTGTAGTAGGTGAAGGAAAGTGTAACTTTCTCCCCTTTTTGGCTGTAGTTTTGGATGAGGGAACTTCTTCTAGTTCAAGTGTAGGATGAGGTGAAAGTTCCCATTTGTGGGGAGTGATGGGCTTCCATTTCTTATTCTTCAACTTCTTTAGGAATCTCTTTATCTTTGGAAATGTGTTTTTCCTTTCTCTTTTTTCTTGTTTCTGTGTGGGAAACACTACCAACTGGCAAAGGAATCTGCACCCTGGATTGAGGGGCAGGGAATACATCTAATTGTAGATTGGCAGAGGTAATGAATTGTTCCAAAGTGATGTTTCTTTTATTCAATTCCTCCATTACAAGCATCCTGATCAACCCTGAGTGGAAAACACCAGTGTCCAGAACCTTGGACTTGGCTTGGACCCTATCATCCATTTTTCCCATACTCCTAAACAAATAGAAATGGATGTTCATTAAGTCCTTTCCTGCAAAGTGTAGAAAAATCCTAATTTGATACTGGTATATCATATTGAATATGCCTAATAGGCAAAACACCTCTGGATGACTTTCAACATCTTGTCAAAACCCTCAACTAAGTGGCTCCTAGGAACTCCCTTAGAAAAATTATCCCCTTGATGCTCTGGTTTGAGGAAATATTTAGAAAAGGATGCATTAAGAGTCATATATTTGAACCACCTTTCACTAGTGTTGGGTATCTCAGAGGCTGCTTCAATGGTGGCCTTAAATACTTCTAGTTCAATGGTTCCTACCTTGGTCTTAGTGCCATCAAAGTTTAAATCAAATTCCCTGGCTACCTCAGGGTGTCCCCTCTACATATTTTGACATAAATTTAAGCAACCAACCCTTTGGAAGACCTACCTGATAAGAGGTTCAACATCAAACAAGTGCATATCAGAAGGCTTAGTCTTGACTACACTCCCACCCTTTTGAGACTTCTTCTGTTGAGGTGTATCCATTGAAAGAAATACAATACCAAACACTACAATGTTATGAGAGGTATGGGAAGCCAAGTAAGGACAGTAGTATTTAGTTTTTGAATGGTGGTTCTTATTTAGGTTTTCCTTCAATTGACTTCTGAACTAGTGAGAGAACAATTTGATGGCTTAGAAAATGAAGAAAAACCCTTCAGAGAAAATATATGCAAGGATGAAACACTATCAATTTTTAGGCTAACATTAAACCACCATGCAGGGTCATCACCATTTTAAAAGAAAAGGCTACTAAAATCTTCATTGTAAATAGGCTTTGAAGTGAAAATATTAAATGACACTGTGAAGGAAAAGAGATGGTGCTGAAAATGTGAGCATAGATGATGACACTGGGTTGACACACAATTTGCAGTGCCGGAACAAGGGATATGTAGCGCAATTTTGTAACAGTTTCTGTAGCGTATACAACAAGGGAAAATAAATAAATAGGCACAATAGATCTGGAAACAAATTTTATTGAATTTCAGTGGAGGAGGTTGACAATATGCAGATGGATAAAAATTCTGTGATAACAGTGGTAAAGGGGCTGGTAGGTGGAGGATACCACAATTTGCAGTGCCGGGTGCTACAAAAAGTTAAGTAGAACCCTAGATGATCTTCAAAAGAGATCGGATGGATCAAAGAGTACCTGGACACCATTTTTTTATAGTAGATGATCTTCAAGAAGCATGCAGTTTCTCACAACCATCCCAGTCTTCAATTCACCTCGGTCAGCTGGTCTGTAGCATAAACCACAATGTTTTCTAGACTAGGAGTTTCTACAACACCGAGCTAGGAGCAGAATTCAAACTTTGATAAACAATTAAAAGATTTAATGACCAAATCATGATTATTCCTTTTGAAAAAATGGATGCTGAAAACAATGATTTGATTTGACTCCCTAATGGGTAAAGGGACAAATTTGAGAGGTTCAAGCGTATGAATGGAGGTAGTGACATGTCATACTTGTGGTGTAATGAGGATGATAGTGTAGTTGTCAAATCATGTGATGAACCAAGGGTCTAAACCATAGGAAATGAACCAAGGGTATAAAGCATAGGTGTAGGTCAAATATGTGAGCCAAGCTCCAACCTTTCATTTATTTGAGTTAACCTAATAAAACCATAAGGAGAAAATAAAAAACAAACTTAAAAATACTAAAAGATAAAACATTAAAACCTAAGGAGAAATTTGACCCATGACAAATTCATGTGATAACACCATCAATGGATAATAGACCCAGACCATGTAATAATTATGGAGCAATGCGATACATCTTGTCACTGGCATAGAAGTCAGTGTCCAACTGAGGAAGTTCATTGGGTACCCATCATCTCACTAGATGTTTGTACCTCAAAGGAATCTTGATGTCACCTATGCTCTCATTTTCATAAGAACATGAACCTCCTTCAACAAGAAAGAATTCCATGCACCTATGGAATTTTCTTCTGAAATTTTCTCCTCTCATTGATCTTGACTTGTTATATGTGTTGGACATAACAATTTCCTCCCTCCCTCTAGAAATTCCATCATTCGGGGATGATAGGTCCGACAAGCACCTATTCGGTTGTACCTAAACTCCATCAAATGAGAAAAAGTAGTTAACAAATAAACAATAGTTGCACCACTGATTCCCTGCTCATTCTAAAACTCTATTAATCATTGGAAACATCATATCTAACTTTACCATTCATTAAAACATATTCATCATATTTTTCTCTTAGTTTTTAAATCCCATGACTGGCACTCTTTGTAGAAAGTTGTCAACATCCAAAGAGTGAAAGTGAAACAATGCCATTTTTCTCAATTATGACAAGGTCAAAACCTTTTTGGTGGCACCAACATACACATTTTGCATCATTATAACTATAAGTATTTCATCTTCCATATACAATACATCCAAGGTTTCACATGGTTTAGCACCGTATACACAATGAGTTTCATCAGATTATGAGGAATTTCTATTCTTAATATTTCTCCTACTTTCTAGGATCTAGAGTTTCGACAATTGATTTTCCTAGGGATATGGGGTCATTTATTCTAACAAAAATAAAAGAAAAGTGATATTTAAAATGAATGGAAAATCCACTCATGGCTTAAGAAAAATACTTCTTCCGAAAGTGCCCATTGACAGGGCCACCCAAAACTTCGGAATCCTCCAAGTTCTACAATTTATAAGTATTATTTTAAAACACCTCAGAAATCTTGAAAGGACCAATCCACAAGGATTTGAATTTACCATGTTTGCCTTTGTCTTTCTTGGGTGCATCCCACTTGAGCACTAGATCTCCTAGCTGAAAATTTTCTTTTCTTACCTTCTTGTCAAAGGCTTGCTTTATCTTCTGCTGATGGTCCTCTGCTTTGTCAAGAAGCTGCTCCCTAGTCCGATGTACTTCTAGAAACGGTTGTATCCTCCTGAACATATCATCAGGTTCTACTTGGTAATCTTGTAGGAACTTTTCCATAAGCAAGGAAAGATCAGTAGGAAAGATAGCTTGAATCCCATATACAATATGAAAAGGGGAAATACCAAGTGACCTCTTTGTTGTAACTCTATCAGCCCATAAGGAAAATTTCATCTTTGAGTCCCATGCTTTCTTATGTCTTCTAACAATTTCTTGATGATATTTATGAGGCTCTTGTTAGAAGACTTTGCCAAACCATTTCCTTGGGGGTAATAAGGAGTATAATGGACTAATGTAATCCCATACTATTCACAAAAATTGATCAATGGTTCAACTTTGAAAGAAGTAACATTGTCAGTAACAATCTTGCTTGGACAACCAAATCTTGACATGATATCCTCAAGAAAACTAATGATTACCTTGTGAGAGGCACTCCTTGTAGGAATGAATTCTATCCATTTGGTGAAATAATTAATTGCAGTTAAAACCCACCTATGTTGACCACTTGAAGTTGGAGGAATTTCCCCAATGAAGTTAAGTCCCCACTGCTGAAAAGGGCCAGAAACCACCACATGCTTCAAAGGCAAATATTTGAGTGCTACTTTCCAAAAAACATTTGACATTTGTCACAAGCTCTAATATTTGCACAAACATTAGTAAAAAGACTAGGCTAAAAATACCCAGCTCTAAGGATATTATAGGCTGTGGTTCTCCAAAAGTGATGGCCCCCACACAAGCTATCATGAAAATTATTCATGGCCTTTTGGGCTTCTTGTGGATTTAAACATCTCAACAGAACCCCTAGAGGATATTTGCAATACAATATGTGATCAATGAGACAAAATCTGTTTTCCTTAAGATTCAAATCTCTTACCTTGTTCTTCCCCAAATCATCAGGAGGATGCAACTTTTGTAGAAAATATACGATGTATTTATACCAAGTGCATTCTGCCAAGTTGGAGATGATATGACAGATTTTGTCAGCAAAATCAGCTTGCTAATTTTTTGAGTTTAGGTTCATGAAATTAACCCCTAGTGCTTTTCAATTTGATTCAGCCAACAACCTAGCTAAACCTTGACCTTTCATCGGTTTAGTGAGCTTCATTTCAAGGTCAAATTCCATAATTTTGGCAATCCATTTTCTCCTCTTCCCATATATTTCAGGTTGGATAAGTATTTCTTTCACAGAGGTTGATGGAACACATGCAACAACCTTTAAATGGAGAATGTATACTCTGAAATATTTGAGGGCTTTAACCAAAACATAAGCCTACTTTTCCATGATATCATACCTCATCTTTGCATCCCTCATTGCTTTGCTAAAAAAGGAAATAGGTTTCTCTAACCCCTCTATATTTTTCTGAAGCAAGACAACAACCAATGTGTCATATGAGGCAAAGGAGAATATAAGAAAATAAAACTACTACTGTCTCTGCGACAGAATTGATGCATGTGCTGGAGGAACTGAGTGGCCAAAAATAGGCCTTAAAGTGACAGAGAAGAACTCTATGTTGAATGACATCATGTTTGCGAGCTATTGGAGGTCACTGGAGATAACCAGTTGCATGAGCAGAGTTTGCTGAAGTGTTTATGAAACTAATCTACGTAGACCTGTAACTGAGACTTAACTCTCTGTCTATGCCCGAGCTTTTGGAATCCAAGCACATCCTGTATTGACCCCATCAGATGCCATCTGCACCTATGAAATAGCTTCACTGGAATGGTTGTTGGCCCATCGGGCATGAGGGGAGACATGGAGGCGAACATCCAATCAGGAGACGAGATGAATTGACGTGAGGGTAGATGACATGTGAAGACATATGTCAAAGTGAGAGGAGGTGTGAATATGATGGATGTATTGAGAGTATGGATTTGGCGACGTGTAGTGAAGGATACAGGTGGCATGTAGGGAGAGGAGGAGTAGATAGGTTGGGAAGTGAGTGGAGAACAGGTGGTGAAAGGCGAGAGGGGGTGGTAT